>JFHB01000017.1:0-293396 GCA_000729835.1 Atkinsonella hypoxylon | reverse complement strand
CAAGCCAACAGATACTGTCACCAAGCCAGCAAATACTGTCACCAAGCCAGCAAATACTGTCACCAAGCCAGCAAATACTGTCACCAAGCCAACAGATACTGTCACTAAGCCAGCAGATACTGTCACTAATCCAACTGTCACCAAGCCAACAGATACTGTCACTAAGCCAGTAGATACTGTCACCAAGCCAACAGATACTGTCACCAAGCCAGCAGATACTGTTACGCAGCCCGAAAAGACTGTAATCCTAACCTCAAATTTGAGCACTGTAACTCTTCCTGCCCAAACTCGAACTATTTCAGGGTCGACCGTGGTGACAACCTTCACAAAAACACTGCCTCCAACGACCGCCACGATTACACAAGACAAAGCCATCACGACCATTAACCAGTCTGGAACAACAGTGGTTGAGAGGCAGACTCAAACATTACCTACAACCATTGTCACACAGCCTGCCGGCACCATCACGGCGACCTCAGTCTTCAATGTAACTCTATGCCCAACACCAACAGGATCGTCAGCGCCGCTTTCGCCGACCTCAGACCTTACTTTTGGCTGCAAACCTGGGTTTGTATGTAATCCGCCTAAACCAAATGGATGCAACACGTGGCCGGGACCGCCATCGGATGATTTTCTCTGCGACCCAAACCATTGCATCCCGTCACCGCCCTTCACCAGCACAACCTGGGATCAATGCAAGACTCAGTACTATCCACCATCCTATGGATACTTCAACCTCAACCCAGAAGCTTTTGGCTTGTCCTACGACATCTTCGAGTACCACGTATACGAAAAAGTCGTCGATGGCCACACCACAACAGTGTCGACTGGTAACTGGGAATCTCAGGCATTGCTAACGGCCTGGCCGAAACCTACTCTCCGTTCGAGATATGCCCTGCCAGCGCTAAGGCGCCGGAGTGTACAGCAAAATGAGGTAAAAGGTTGCAACCGCAAGAGAGCTATCACACCGTCCATGTGTTTTGATGACTGCAACAATGCCTATGTGACTGCTGAGGCGGAAGGTAAGACGGAGAGCTTGTGCGCCGACAACTTGCCTTTCCGCATAGCCTACGGACTTTGCGCCGATTGCATCAAGGCCAATACAAATGGCACTGCCAAGACAATTATGGACTATGTTGACCCCCAATTCGCGCAATTCATCAACTTCTGCTCTGGTCTCAAAGCCGGCAAGCCACCTGCAACAACACCGGATCAGGTCCTGGTGACGACGTTGCCGGCCTTGGGGACCAGCACACAAGTAGATACCAGTGGTCCTGGGTTTACAGCTGTGAAACCAACAATTACCATCAGCAGCGACAGCACCGTGCAGTCATCGTCCGCTTCATCCCCTTCCTCTACGTCGGAGACGACAAACTCATCGTCGTCGGTGTCCCTAGCAGAAAGTAGCACAGCAACATCACTTCCTAATACCCATTACACATCTACTGCTACAACTCCATCCTCGTCCAATGCCAACACCCCGCAATCCTCGTCGCGAGATACCAGTGCAGCTACGACTTCAACGACAGATACCCCAACCAGCAAGATGAACAGCAAGACACGAGATGAGGCCACAGACAACCAAGCTTCTGCTACAACCTTATCCTCATCAATTGCGAACATCCCACAATCTTCGTCGCGAGGTACCAGTGCAGTTACGACTTCAACGACAGATACTTTAACCAGCAAGATGAACAGCAAGACACGAGATGAGGCCACAGACAACCAAGCTTTTGCTACAACCTTATCCTCATCAATTGTGAACATCCGACAATCTATGTCGCGAGGTACCAGTGCAGCTACGACTTCAACGACAGATACTTTAACCAGCAAGATGAACAGCAAGACACGAGATGAGACCACAGATAATCAAGCTTCCGCCACCACCTCTGCCGTATATACGTCCAACTCCGCTAAAGTCATTGGTACCCAAGCCCTGGAATCCAGCACAGCAGCTTCACCGTCTGACGCAGTCAGACAGTCGAATGTACAGAAAAATAGTCAATTTAGCCTGCATACAACGTCACCAACCATCACGCACACGGGTCAACAGGGAATACCCAATATTTCCACATCCAGTGCCCCCCAAACAGCTTCTGCAGAGCGAGTCTCGGGAACTTTTGCTCCACTTTTACTTCTAGGAACGATGGCTACTCTCATGAGTGTAATCTGATGGCGAATGACAGCCACGATGATGCATATTGTCCTTTAAAAGACGGGGGTTTTTTTTTTCCCTTTCTTGGCTACATTCCTAGCAAGGTGGATGTTTAAGATGAACATGGCGAACATGGTGAACCTGATGGATTTAATGAGACCTAAATTTGAGGACTAGGGTTATGTACTCAGAGAAGTAACGTAGAAATGAAATCGATCTAATACAGTCTGTATACTGTCGTCACTGTTGGTCAGCCATGCTTCTCGACCAGCGTAAATAGGATGGAACCCTGTCGATGTCTGCAATAGCTTTGTCAAATCAACTTGGTTCTGTGCTACGGGCCTTAGTCAGTGGTTAAAGTCCGACTACCAGAACACCGTGATTCCTCTTGCCACATACTATACGCGAATACATAGAATCAAGACAAGTACAGATCTACGGTTAGTCCCATCGTAGGACCCAACTCCATGCCTGACTCCGTTACAATGCTAGTCCTGCTTGCCTTGTATAATTTGTCCCTCAGCTACAGAACCAATGTCCCTACATCCTCAGCTCAACACCATCTCCCATAGTTGTAGGCTCATCGACAATTGTCATAACCAGTTAACTTATAGTATGCTAAATGTGCTACTGAAATTGGATCGCAGGATACCCAGGTAGTCAAATCTGAATCACTCGCAGAACCAGACTGCAACCACACCGGATTTGCATTTTTAGGGATTCACGCCAGGAATTCATTTAAAGAAAAGTGAACCAAGAGTAAACGTTGACTCCTGGATTCAGACGTCATCTATTTATGACTCTAACGTAACGGTTTCTGGGCCACGGTCGGTCCCGTTCGGATCCTTGTACTTCTACTCTCATCCAGCATGTTGCAGACAAGACCCGTTCCAGCATGACGGCAAGCAAGCAGCCCCCAACTGCCACTTCCACAAGAAACGCTTGGCAAAGAAGGTGCTTCTTCGACTGCACACCCATCAATTCACGCCCAACTCGGCGTAAAAAGCCTCGGTATTCGGATCCCTGCGCAGAAAATCCCTGAGCGTCTGCAGCTCTTCCTGGCTACCCCCGCGCTCAAGCACGAGCTTGCGATACCGGCGCCCTTCCTTGGCATTCATGGGATCCTTCTTGAAGAACGAATGGAACATATCGAGCGAGAAGACCTCCGAGTAGAGATAGCCGTAGTAGCCCGCGTCGTAGCCGCCAATGTAGTGGCCGATACCCGAATACCGATGGTCGTAGTCACTTTTTTTTTTTTTGGTAGGCAGAAATTAGCAACCCAGGTAATTTTAACAAAAAAAAGAAAAAATTAATAAAAATAATAAAAAATAAAGTTGCAGTCACTTACATGTTTTCTCCTAGCTCCTCTAGGCCTTTCAAACCAGTAATCTCTCGGCGGAGCTCGCCCCAGATTTTGGCAATAGGCATGGTCTTGGCCTCCTCGTGCGACTTGGGCGTGTGGACGGTCATGTCGAAGATGCCCAGGAGAAGCTGTCTCAGGTTGGTAGAGGCGGAATTGAAGTTTTTGGTCTTGACGAGCTTTTCAATCATGTCATCTGAAATCTTTTCGTTAGTGTCCCACTTGCGGGAGAGGAACTTGAGCACACTCGGCGTCCAGCACCAGTTCTCCAGCATTTGAGAGGGAGCCTCGACAAAGTCGCGCGCCACACTGGTGCCGTGAAAGTAGCTGTATCGTGTGCGTGAAGCAAGGTCATGGATACCATGACCTAGCTCGTGGAACAGTGTAAGAACTTCGTGGTGCTTGAGGAGACCAGGTCTGGTCGCGGTTGGCTTGCTAAAGTTGCAGACAAGAGCTGTGGCCGGATAGTTGCGGGTGCCATCTTTTCTCATGTACCCGGGCTCAATATTGAAGTTGGCATTGTGGTTGTATTTGTTGTCGCGGGGATGCAGATCTAGGTAGAGATAGCCAGCAAATTCACTACCACCGGCTTCGTCGTTCCAGACAGAATAAATTGTGACGTCCTCATGCCAAGCAATGTCTTCTGACTTGCCAGTAGGACTCAGTCTGGCTCGATCTTCCTTGCTTAGTTCCACAAACACAAAGCCGAAAATTTGCTCAAAGATTTTAATCATGCCTCGGTACGTCGATTCCACGGGAAAATACTGGGCAACTTCGTTCTCGTCGAAGCTGTACTCTCTCTCCTTCATGATTCGCGAATAGAAGGCGGCATCCCAAATGTTCAAGTTGCCATCAAATGGTACCCCACGGGCCTCGCAATCCTTCTTCTTGTATTCCAAGAGGCGTGCGTTTTCCTTGACGCCGCCGGGAGCCAGACGCTTGCGCAAATCGCCCAAAAACTCATTCACACGATCAACAGTCTTGGCCATCTTTTGGGAGATGACCACACTGGCATGATTAGGATATCCGAGGATGCGAGCCGCCTCATCTCGTAGAGCAATGATCTCATGGAAGAGCGGGATATTGATCTTCACCTTGTTCGCCTCGGCGGAAATATAAGTTCGTCGAGTCTCCTCTCGGACAGCATACTTGGAGATGGGAAACAGGTGGGTATACTTGAAAGTGACTTTAACCTTCCCTTCGTTCTCTCTAGTGCCTTTCTCAAGCTGACTGATGTCCAGTTCATCTGAGGGCACGCCTTCAAGCTCCTCTGGAGTAAACCAAACACCACCCATTTCATCGTTCAAGTTCTTTTGGCTTTGAATACACAGCTGGCTGAGGCGCTTCTGAATTTCTTTGAACCGATCTCTTTGAGGCCCAGCAGGTAACAAAAGACCGTTACGGATGTACTTCTGGCGTTCCTTGGAGAGCAAGTGAAGCTGCTCGGGTTGTAGGTCTTGAAATTCACGAGTGTTGTAGGCAGCATCAACGAGCTTGAACACGTCCTCACGCATCTTGAGCTCAATATAGAACTCATTGGCAATCTCCTGCGCCTTGATTGAGGCTTCCCGCAGTCCCTTGTTCGCTGATACATCTGAGTAAAACATGGTGACGTGATTGCTCACTTCCAGGTCATTGTCGCTCAGCAAGCTGGGCTCTAGAACATTGGCAAAAGTGGCATTCTCCGGTTTGACCTCGCCTACAATCTTGTCCAGCAAGGCCTTGGTCTTCGCATTGTTGCTGTTCACGACCTCCAGTACGGACTCTGGGGTATGCGTGAAGAGAGGCGGCGCCTGGGGCGGGTTCTGGTACTGAGCTCCAGTCATAGTGCTCGTTGCAAGAAGGCGACGTTTTATTTGAGAGAGTAGAGTTACTCTAGCTGGAGGGCGGAAGTGGTTGACAAGAGCAGTGATGCGGAGGCAAGCTCGTGAGGAAGCCAGGGTGCCGGCAATGATGAAGACGATGGAGGCGATGAGGAGGGGGAAGGGGCAGCTTTAAACGTCGTCGGCTGTCCAGCGCGACTGTAGAGACGGGAATAAGCGTGAGAAGCCGAGAGACTACAGAAAAATTGCGATGTCAAGACTGAGTTGCAATCTGGTTGGATGGTCGTATGGAACAACCCGTCACCGTGCATGCAGAGGAGGCGTCCTTGGAGGCTCAAGCGTGTGGGTATGCAAGAGTAGTTAGTGGCACTTTCAAGCGGGACACGACAAATCCAGAACCGATGAGGATGAAATTGCCAGGATACAGTCGGAGCATCGGCTTCGAGACGCGAGGCGTTGTGTTAATGAACACGTAGTACGTACGGGAGTGAGGCGTTGTGTAGTTACGTACGGGAGTGAGGGGGAGTGAGGGGGAGTGAGGGGGGGTGAAGGGGAGTGAAGGGGAGGGGACCCTGCACGTTTTGAGAGTGCAGATTATGTTATTAATTACATGTATGGAATTCCGTTACTGGCATGGACGGTTCGTTCTTCATTGGCTTCTGATCTTCCCTAGATGGGCAGGTAGCGACATTCTGGATGGGATCTAGCATTGTTGCCCGAGTATTGTTGCTCCCGTAAGTATTGTTGCTTCTGTATTGTTGTCAGCTTGTGGGTTTGTGGGTTTGTGGGTTTGTGGGTTTGTGGGTTCGTGGGTTCGTGGGTTCGTGGGTTCGTGGGTTCGTGGGCTCGTGGGTTCGTGGGCTCGTGGGCTCGTGGGCTCGTCTCCAGCAATAGCAATAGCAAGCTGGGATCAGCGTCAGCCTTTGCACGCAAGACACATGGACTCCTGCCCGGTCGCATCAAGGACATCAGGGACATCAGGGACCAATCATTCGACGTTAGATGTGTAATAATGAAATGGAAATTGATGCCAATGCTGCATCATTTCATTTCCCCTCCAGTGAGAGCCATCGTGTTGAATCCGTGAAAAGGGACCCATTACGCAATTACTGTCCTACAATTGAACTTACTGCACACAGTTTCAAGTACGAATGGTTGCTATTTCGTCTAATCAATCCAAGCACTACCAGACGCCGGTCGAGCACTTCAAAGGCCTGTCCAACTTGGACATCATCACATGTACACCACATGTAAAACACTGCGATGAACCGTCGATTGTCAACTGGCTCGGGGAAATCATCTGCCGTAGCAGATTTTAGAGATCCATACACTCAATGCGGCCGCAAGAGAGACCCTGCGACTCCCCAGCATTAGCCCAATTCCTTATATCATATGCCAATCAAGCCACCACCAAACGATTGTCCAAGCAAAAACGTCGCGTCATCCCGTTCGCAATGCAAAATAAACCAAAGAGTCGTCTCATGTAAAATAGCGTGGTGAAATCTTGGCGTCATACTCCTGTTCAATTGGCGAGAATAGTGCGGACAAGATCTTCCATCGTTCTGTCAGTAAACCATGAATGTATACGAGGAGAGACCAGGCAGTTCAACCGGTCCATAAGCAAAACATACCCGTATAATTAACTTGACCAGAGCTGGTGTCCACAGCCTTGAGCAGCTCGTCGACCTCTTCCTCAGACATCTTCTCACCCAAGTTTGTCAGGATATACTTGAGCTGACCGACACCAATGTAGCCTGTCATGTCCTTGTCGAAAACTTGGAAACCTCGGCAGTATTCCTCAGGCTCGCCAGGGTCGCGAAAACCGCCAGGACGATTCAGAATGCGCTGGAAAGACTCGAAATCGACTGTCACAATTCGTTTGTTAACCTCTGTTATGCCCTGCCTCTCAATTTACGGCAATCGCATGTCAGATGGATACTCACAGTCGCTACCAGCCGTCTTCTCAAGATCTTTTATCTCAGCCAGCGTGGGGTTCTGCCCACAAGCGCGCAGCAGATCGCCCAAGCTGTCCGAAGTTACGCGGCCATTACCGCGCTTGTCGAAGAGAGCAAATGCCTCCTTGTAGTTTGTGGAAGCCTGGGAATCGAACTGATTAGAAGACATGGCTCTGGCTGATGATGTACGAATATCGGTAAAGCCCGTAAGAAAAGGATTGTTGGCTCAAGCGCGGGCGGTTAAAAGCGTTTGACACTGCGGAGTTTTGGCGCGCAAACAGGCAGAGCAGGGATCCTTCGTTTCAGTGTTCTTTGTGCAAGGTTGGCAAGATGGAAAACGATCCTGGCGGCGATGGCCGCGAGAAGAACTTGATGGCTGCGCAAGTGCTATTTCGCTCCTTGACTAGTCATGATTTGGGCAAGGGGCGATGGCGTCTTTGGGCAATCCACGGACGAATCATGTTGCGAGGTTGACTAGCCGCGGGGCTCCTTCCTCGGGTTCTTTTGTTTACAACGGAAGAAGAAGTGGGTGTTGGGGCAACTCACCATTCTGCTCTCTGTTTCTGTGTGTGGTGTGTGTGGTGTGTGTGGTGTGTGTGTGTGTGCGTGTGTGCGTGTGAGAGGGTCGTGGGAGGGTCGTGGGAGAGTCGTGGGAGGGCGCGAAATTCAAGGTTGGGTCGTGGTGCTCGGAAGTAGAGATGCGTGCCTGGTATCGCAACAGACGCTTAAACACTCGAAGATGTACAAACAAAAACTCTTTTCGATGTCGATTCTGGGCTTGCAGAGAGGAAAGATAGTAAAGTTGAAGGATTGAAGAGACTGGCAGAAAGGGGACACTGACTGATCCCAGCAAACGCCCCACGTCCCATCTTTCCCTCTGCCATGTAAGTGGTTGCATGGCTTGGCCGCTAAGCCCAAACTTTGGGTCAACAAAACAACCTCTCTGTTTCACGGGGCAACCACATCTGCGGAGGGCAAGGGACTGGCAACAGGGTCACAGGGTCGCACACGCCAAATTTCCAAATTACCGTGTGCACAGTGCTAACTAGCGCTGCCTTGAATCAGAGCACAGTGGTGTAAAGTGTAACAGATTTCAACGATTTCAACCAGCTGACCTCAGCGTTTCTTGGCCATGAGAATATAAGTGCCCCATACCGTGTCTGTCTCTGCCTCCCTCCAACCGTCTCCGAGCTCCTTCCACGCCGGCTCCGATTCTACAATGCGATCCATCAGAATATCTGCCAGGTCCCCTTGGCCTCCCTCCGCCCGGCTCTTGACATCTGGGTGAGCGTCACGCCAGCCCTGGAACGCACTGAATGTGCGAACGTAAGCCTCGAGCTGTCCGAGATTCATTCTCATCTGCATCCATGCCGTTTCAGAACCCGGCAGCTCGGCACAGTCGGGCCTGATGTCGTAGACAATCCGGCGGACATGCCTCCCGTCAAAAACGTCTAGTGGTGCTTCTACTTCTCTCAGCAAATTTCTAAGCTTGTCCCGCCCCGGTTGTTCCCAGTACGGGTTCATGCTCTCGAGGCCTGGCTCAACCTCTCCGTCAGCATAGCAATACTTGTGAAGAACCTTATTAGCCTGTTGATGTCCAATGAGGACGATGTCTTTATAGCCCCAGAATGCGAGCGAACCGCCGGCTTTCAATACGCGACATATCTCTGGCCAGGCCTTGTCGTAGTCAAACCAGTGAGCAGACTGGCCAGCCACGACCATGTCTACAGACTTGTCAGCCAAGAAGGACAAGTCCTCGGCGCCTGCTTGACGAAATGTGATTTTGGCGTCCTGTGTCATGGACAATGCTTGCTTGACCATGCCGGAGCTTGTGTCGATACCTACGACCTGGCCAAAGTGGGGACTCATCGCTCTTGCAATCAATCCGTGGCCGCAGCCGATATCCAGCAGGAGGGATCCCGAGGTTGATTGTGCATTGTGATAAGCTAGAATCGTCTTGAAAAGGCTGGCTGGATAAGAAGGTCTGGCAGCAGCGTAGCCTGCCGCAGAGAACGTCGCTTTTCTACAGCGCCTCCGTCAGCGTTATCTATATCTGTAGCAACAATTGTAGCGAGAAGCAGCAATGTCTTACGCAAACAAGGACATGGTGGATAAAAGAGCTACGTTGTGCTCAATGTATTCCGTCCTATTCCTAGTACCTAAGTATGTATGTTCTGCCCACGCCCCCCTTCTTGTACTTCTGGCTTCTCGGAACATCGGCATCAGAGCTCGGCACCGTCTTCTTATACCCGAGGCCGTTCATGACTGCCTCGCATCGCGATACATCCACATCGTTCACATCAGGATCAAGTTCTATGAGATATTTAGTAGGTACTCTGCGAATAACGAGGGTACGAGAGGCTGGCTAAGTCTAGAAACCTGGTGCGGCCTCGTGACGGCATGCCAGATGTGGGGTCTATAGCTTTTATTGGAGGCATTGGACCGTTGCTAACTTCGATGACTGTTCGAGGGGCGTCAAAGCTCGCCTCTTTATCCCTCCAAGAAGAGCGAAATTGGCCTAGGGAGAATTCCCCCATATGTAGCTGAGATTAAGGGCTAAAACAAGATGACTCAGATCGACCCACCTACTTTGTGGTGTCGTAGCTGTAGAAGTTATGATGAAACAATTGTAGAATTGATTGAAGAAGAGCAAGAAGAGACATTTAGAATCTCTGTATCGCTGTATGATAATATACATATTATCTGCTCATTCCTGTTGACGTAACGAACATAATGTAATGATAATTATGACGTCGACGATATTGAATGTATCGTACTTCCCTCAACAGTAGCAACATCACCCTGTTTGTAGCCTGAGTGGTATTACAAATCTCCACTTAGAGCGATGAGAATGATCGAGTAGGGTTGGTCATGTTGTCAATTCAACTCACTCGGTCGTTGGTAAATATCTTTCAATGTTGGGATTTGGCTCTCAAGCTGTTCATGGGGTCCCTGATTAAATCTCTCTTGCTGTCCGGGACGGGGAAGTCTGCCTGTTTGGCATTCTTCTCCAGTGCACCCAGCAGAACACTGACCACCGACCACCAACCCTGGTGGTTTGCCGGTCAACGAATAGATTTGCATTTGCATCTATCGCCTGTTTCTCTTCTCGCCATACCGGAGCCTTTTTCCTTTTCACGACGCCATAAAGTACCGACCTGGCCACCGACACCGCATGTTTTTTTCCGTCAATACCATAACTCTGGTCTGTGCAACTGACCAACTTCCTACATTCTGTACAAGCATTCGAACCGAACTACATCCTGGATTCTGCCTACAACTGCCGAAAGTGCAACTAGGCGATCGATGTGCCTTGTAATGTTACATCCAGTGTACTTTATTCACAATCTCAGCCTAGCAATGCAGAAAGAAGAACTAGGAGCCAAGGTCCAGAGCTCCATTCTTAAATATAAGGGTTTTGGAGGAGAACTGTGCTTCATAAAACGCCTTATTGAACCACTTGATTTTATGTTCTTTTAGAATACGACAAGGTTAAAAAGAAGAGCTTAAAATGACGGGGAAAGCGGCCGTGAGTCGACATTGGTATCCCCAGTGCCCGCAAAGGCGCCCTAGGGCCTTGTCAAAAGAGGTCAAGTGGGCAAGTTGCGCCAAATTTTATTCACTTGCGGAGCTCTCTGGGTACTTATCCTGTGACGGAGGGAAAACCTAGATCGGCACTATTGGTAATAGAAGCGGCTGTTAAGGCGAAGCTGGCTGAACACTTGGTCGCCGATGACGGTAAAATGAGGTAAATGCAAATCAAGACAAAAGAAGAGAGATTGAGGCTTGCACCCGCCAGCTCGCATGACTTTATCTGTGCACAGACTTTGGAGGACTGTGACGGGATGTCCATTGGGTCAAAGTCAAGATTGCTGATATTCACCCCACTGCTACTGAGCATAGTCATCTTCCATCTACCTCTAATGATAGCGCCAATGTTACAGACAAAGAAGGCCGTGTTGGTGTTTTAGAGGCGGCCACGACGCTTTTTTCCACCAGCTGAGTGCTCTCGATTGGGTTTTCATACCAAGAGTTGCAAGGGAAACTTGGACATGTTCTTTTTCTTGCAAAAAGATTGCATTTAGATTACTGAGAGAAATAGGTTGACCTAGACACATCTCATTACAGCATCTGGCATAGTAGTGCAAGCCGAGAAATACCGCTATTCATGTAAGGTACGGTCAATGTGCTCCAGAGAAAGCCCTACTGGAAGCGTGACAGTTTGACCATTGGGATGGAACTTGGCGTAAAGTGGAGCGTAGTGACCGATTTCCATTCTTCAGCGTACTCGTGATGAATGGTGTTTTGCATTATGCTTGCCTTGATACAAGCATGATGTCGGAGGCGAAACGTCCTTCCCCCTTGCTCGCAGTGTTGCGTGCGGGAAGAGGGAAGGAGGTCGAAAGTCGAAAGACCGGAATGACTACTCAGCTTCAAGCCCCCCAATATTAGCGGACGCACTGCATTTGTTCTTGGTTGTTATCACCTAACGTAACAAAACGGGAAAGTTGTAATGTAATACCTGTAGTAAAAATGGTTAGCTGGTGGTAAACAGTAGGAGCGGCAGAAGCACTTCGCAAATCCAGAAGCGAGAAAACAAGCACCACAAACGCAACCTGCCTCCGCGCCGATACGATGATCTTAGCAGTCATTCAAATGAAGGCAAGACGTCGACGCGAGAATAAACGAACGGAAGGAAGCCAAGTTCGACTTTAAATACCCGACTGAGGCGCGATTTGCCTCTTCTTCGTCTTCGTCTTCGTCTTCATCTTCTTCCATTTTCATTTCACCATCTTCCCCAACCTCATAACCCTCCCTTTCATGCACTCAATCAGGAGTGGCAGTCTTTGGTTCCTCACCACCACCTAGTTGCTTTGCTATTCTCAGAGAAGGCCGGTTCACATCCAGGACATCTGGTGTGCGAACTCATGTCGACCACCACGACCTCGAATCATCTCAGACGACATTTTGCGTTGTGCATCTCTCGTCGTATCCCACTCGGAACCGACGTCAAACAGCCTTGTCTCATCATTGATGGCTTCTTTTGCGAACCAAGGTATGGACTTTCTCAGTGAAGCCTTCTACCTCAGTGACGATTCAACTTGTTCCAAGCACAAGGTGCGATAGCGGGTGCTTTGTGCACTAAGGACTCATAAAGTCATCCTTCTGAGAGGTGGATTGAAGAGAGGAAGTCGGGTACCTTTTTTTGCCCTTTGGGGTTTTCCTTCCGATTCACCACACCTGCTTAGCCGACCCGTTCCTGTCTCGATCGATGACGTGGTGGAGGTCGGAGAAATAAGGTTTGGAAAAGGATTTTGGAACCATGTTCTTTGAGTTTGGGCCATGAGGCAGATCTGGTTCGATGCATCGACGCATACATGCATGGAGAGCATTGAGGGCGATGTAGTCGCTGCATTGGATGCCTAACAAATTGTTGTATCTTACCGTACGCGTATCGTCTCGATAATATGTTTACCCTGTCATGTAGAAAGCACCGTGGGCTGGCAAGTGAGAGGGGCAAACGGAATATACACCCACTGTAGATAGGAAAGTTGAAGGAGGGCAGGAGCTACCCGACGAGCCTACAGCAGGTACCTAAGATATTCCCTCACACAAATCGCCATCTTTGCTCGGCTCGGCTGCATCGTTGTACATCCGCGGAGACACGGCACAAATTAGCACGTACACGTACATACCTTCATTTACAATGCGCGGAATCTGATCCCAAGCTCGTGGGAAACAATTAGACGACGGTGGGGCAAGTATCTCAGGGAGTGCAATAGCTTGAAAGCGTCCTGGGCCGTACCTAGACACCCCGCAACGCTCGCTACGTCTCGTAGAGTGCGCAAATAACTAGGCCTCAAGTAATTTGCAATCTCTCATTCGATTTCAGTCCACTGTCATTGAATCCACCATGGCTACTCAAACAGCTGCCCGTACGTTCTTTACGTCGCCTTGCTTTGCTGTCGTTGGCGCAAGCTCCAATCCAGCCAAGTTCGGCCATAAAGGCTCGTATTCCGCTCGTACATCCGTTTCCCTTTCCGGCCCATTGCTGCTTATTCTTCTCACTAACAGACATCGTCGCTAGTCCATGCCTGGTACGTGAACCACGGCTTGAATATCACTCCTATCAATCCTGGGTCATCGACAGTGACAGTCGGGGGAAAGGATTATCCCACTGTGCCTGATTTGTCATCGTTGCCAAATCCTAACGAGACGTCTGTGTCTATCATAACCCCACCACCTATCACACTCGAGGTGTTAGAAGAAGCTAAGAGGTTGAGAATTCCTTCTATATGGCTGCAACCTGGTACTTATGACGATCAAGTATTGAAACTGGCTCTTGAGCAGGACGCGTTCAACTCTGTCGTTTACGGAACTGGTGGTCGTGGTCATGAAGGCTGGTGTGTTCTTGTCGATGGTGAAAAAGCCATGAAAGATGCGGGCAAGTTGTAGATATCCCTCCGAAAGATAGTATAATCCGCCCTAATTGATGCAAGATGGCGCTTTCTATATAATTTACTTGCTTGTGTTGGCAGCACCAGTCACGACCGTACTAGTGAAGAACATTTCGATAGCCGTGATGGAAGATTTTATCGTCTACAGCTCACGTTCGGGATGAGCATCAAGCTTGGAAAGGGGTTTGCTCCGTGCAAGCTGGCATTTGCCGCTTCTTCAAGACCTGAATGCGAGCCGTTGGTTGTCGGTGCCCCACATTCACCGAAGGTAAACAAACGCGGTCGATACCCACCAACCACAAGCCCTCATCACGACCATGACCGCTCTCTATTATTGTCTGGTGGCACTAGTTCAGCATTGATAAGACACGCTTCGGCCACAGCTTTCACAGGGCGGTCGTGGGGAATATCGTCTAGCCGCGAAAAATAGCAAGTCCCGCGTCGGTTCAGGACATGGTTCCAAGCAGCCTTTCAACTTCTCGATTACCTCCCGCCTGAGCTGCCGCGGCCCATCCTAGACAATTTCAACAATCGCGTACAGCGCGAAGCTGGGATTGCCATCAACTTCACAGCCTATCCCGAATGTCTTTGTCTGCCGACATGGACCAATACTTCACCTACGAGGCGCGGTTAGCCTCCTTTCAAAAGACTTCAAAAAAGAGAGGATCTGCTGCAGGCGGACGTGGCAAGGCACTCAATTGGCCACATAAGCAGATTGCGCCAGCAAGCGTACGTCACATCAAAATCCCAAGATGCCATCATTTAATCTTGCTAACATATATTATGTAGCTCGCCAAGGCAGGATTTTACTTCGAACCGTACCCCGAAACCCCCGACAATTGTGCCTGTTTTCTCTGCGGCAAAGGCATGGATGGCTGGGAGGCGGGCGACGATCCGCTCCAGGAGCACTTGAAGCACGCCTCGGCCTGTGGTTGGGCCATTGCTGTAGCCATTGAGCTGGATATTGAGGCCTATGCTAAACAAGACCCAAACCTACCTTTCATGGTGGAGGCTCGAAAGGCAACCTTTGCTGGCAAATGGCCACACGAGGGAAAGAAGGGCTGGAAATGCAAGACGAAGCAGGTAAGTCTGAGAGAGACCCCGTCGAGATTGAGTTGTCTTGCTAACGAGGAGGGACATAGCTTGTGGAAGCTGGTTGGAATTACACACCTACAGAAGAATCGGATGACATGGCAACTTGCGCATACTGCCAGCTCGCCCTGGATGGCTGGGAATCAAGCGACAAGCCCTAGTACGTGGTCCGCTGCTGTTCGTAAAAACTGAGTTGAGAGCTTACCATTGGATAGTGACGAGCATTATAATCGATCACCGAATTGCAGCTTTTTTACGCTCATCAAAGAGTACGGCAGTACGAACAAGAAAACAACTCGCGGTAAAGCTAAGAGAACATCTAGAGCGCCGCGTCACTCTGTCCAGTCAGTTGCCACTGCATCGTCCGATATTGGTTCAGTTGCCGATATAACGGCAGATGCAGAGGACAGCATCCTCACAACCACTTCGGTTCTGAGTCAAGCCGGCAAAAAGACGGCAGGACGGAAGAAGGGGACGGCAACCACAAAAGCAGTAACTAAAACCAAGGCGAAGAAATCACAAGTTGTGGAAGAAGATGAGGTTAAGGACCATGAATTAGTTCCCAACGAGCTTCCTTCTCATTTGAAATCAACCAAACCCGCTTGTGGGAAGAAGCGAACCAGCGATGCCATGGAAGACTCTGTTATCTTTCTTTCCGAAGCGCCGGCACCTAAGAAGCAAGCCACTGCATCTCGCGATAGCACGCAAATAGATAGCTCCACCATCACACCAGAGGATGACGACATGGCCACAGCTCCTAAAGCGACAAAAAGCGCAAGAAATTCCAACACCAAATTCTTCCGCAAGCCATCGGCGTCCATAGCCTCACTGCGTGCTGCGCCCGAGGATTTCCCTGATGATGAAGAGATTGAACGTCAACTCGAGGCTGAACTTGACAGATTTACTAGCGATGATGAGATTGCTCATGATTCCGAATCAGAAAGATCTATGGCTAAGAGTAAGCCGTTAAACGCAAAATCAGGCGCCACTACATCGCCCGATTATGCCATGTTCGACCCAGTCAAGGAAGGGGTAGATGAAGAGGATTTGGACGAGGAATTGCGAAAACTTCAGGCAGAGATGAAGGTTGATGAACCAAAGCAAGAACTCCATGTCCCTAAGAAGGGCCGCAAAGCGGAAACGGGAACTCGCAAGCCATCAAAGCAGACAAAAGCCAAGAAGGCAAAGGCTCCATCACCATCACCACAGCCATCTCCCGAACCAGAACCCGAAAGCGTACAAGTGCCTTTGCAGGACGATGAAGACGAAGTTAGTTTTGGCAGTACAGACACTGTGGTTAAGAAGACGGAAGCTGTGCTGCCTCATCCTACAAGGAAGCCTTGTGGAGTAAGTGCCAAGTCGCCATCAGCAGAGGCACCGACCAAGAAAGGACGCGGCCGATCAGCAAAAGGAGCTGCCCGGCCTTCTGAGCAGACGAAAATATTCGAGCCCGCCAATGGACAATCTCACGATGTGGAATCTGAGATATATGAAGATGCTGGCCAAGTCGAAAGTGCTACCACAGCACGACCAAAGCCCTCATTATCTGTCATTCGAGCATCTTCACCAGTGGGTTCGAGGTCGAATCTCCTGGCCGAGCCGCCTTCAACCCCAGCCAAAATTGTGTCACCTGCTCCATCAGCTCGACAGCCCGCTCTTTCGCCTTCACAGTCACCCCAGTCTTCCGACGCCGAAAATCAACCACCCTCCTCTTTACCTGTGGCAAAAACAAAACGAGTCGTACTGGCCAATATAACAGCTACACCTATGTATAACTCTCCTTCAAAACGGAATATGCTGGCGGCTAGATTGCAAAGTCAAACGCCGTGGACCGCTGTCGATTTGGACGCGGTCATGGGCACGCCTAGTGTTATGACGGACAAGGAGAATGCCGTCAGCCGCTTCTTGATGCAGGGTAAAGATCTCAGCAGCCCCGAGAAACAGATGACAGTCGAAGAATGGATCAATTTTAATGCGAGTGAAGCGGAGAAGAAGCTCAAGCATGAATGCGAGGCAATGGTAACACAGTTTGAACGAGAAGGGACAAGAGCCATGAATGTCTTGGAAGGCTTGAATACAGATTAAATGAAATAAACAGCATGGATTAGTTATTATCGCACAGAGGGGACTTGGATAGATTATGAGAACCGTGGTGACTACAAAGGGATCTATGCGTTTGGGTAAAAGGGTATGGACAGGCGTTTTTGAATGGAAAGGAGTCAGGGACTCGATGACGTATTTGCAGTTGTATGAATCGAAGTACAGATCCGAAACGCTTCATTCTTCAAAAAGACAGATGGATTCAAGTAGAGGTATTTATTCTCGTGCTCTTAGCAACTTTCCTCACCGAGAAGATGGCCTTATTGCATGAAATCGTATTTATTCTATGTTCCTATTAACAGCACGGGATGGCTTCGTGTGGCGTGTTGGTCATGGGCACGGTAATGGCCGCTGGCTGCAAGTACCCAGCACTGCATAGAACACAAATTATAAAAAAATGCGCATGGGGCACTGTTTTTCTCCGACGTACATATGCGTGTTGAACCATGTTTGAAAATAGTTAATAGACTGTATGAAGTACAGTGGTTCTTCAATGATAGCGATGCCGTGACGACTTTGCAGATGCAGCTTTCAGAGGCACAATGATTGCACAATTTTTGTTGATATTGGGTTTTTTTTTTCCTTGATGACGTATGCCGTAATATAACAACGGGGGGGGTTTTTTTTTTCTGTGCAAATAATTATGAATAATAAGTGCATAATAGTGCACGCAAGCCAGAAGTTACGTTGGCAAGAATTAAGGTTGAGAAAAAACGTGGATGGCGTGAACTTTCATTTTCGTCCACATGTGAAAAAAAAAAAAAAAAAAAAAAAAAAACCCTCCGACGACTTATAATAAGATGATTTCTGCGTCTCTCCACCACTCAAATCTGATACAGAGCATCAAACAAAAATATTCATCTTTCCCCTCCAAGAACAACAAGCGTCTTACAACACAAAAACCCCAACCAGGTCAAGATGTTGATTCAAATCGGCCTTCTCGCAAGCCTTTGCGGCAGCCTTGTGCACGCCTCGGCACCAGACATCACCTTCGCATGTAACAGAATGCCCGATATATGCACCAACATGTGTTGGGCCATGCGATGCGCCCAGCCCACGTTCCCCCCAACCCTGACATGGGACACCGAGTTAACACGCGGGGTGCTGAGTGATGCCAACATCAAAGCCTCGGGCTGCACAATCTGGCAAAACAGGTGCCAGCATTCCAAGGACACCGGCCACATGGGAGGCAAGTTCTTCGGGTGCGACGAGTACCCCTTCCCCTTCACGGTCGAGAGCACCCAATCCCGAGGCCACGCGGTATCCCGATGCGTCCGCCGAACGACCAACCACTTGCAAGGCGACATGCACCGTGACGTGTGGCTGGAGTGGGAGAAGAAGGGCTTCACGAGACGCAAGATGCAGATTGCGATTTCGCATCCCGGGGCCGAGGGCGTGAATTACTGCTTGAACCAGCCGTGCATCAATGACGGGTTCGAGATGCAGGACGGCATGGTCAAGATGGACCGGGTGGACAAGATTTATGACCGGGACGAACCGCACAGGCCTTTTAGCTTCTATACCACGAGCTCGGGGGTGGTCCTGGCCTCGTTGGCGCCGTTGACGCCGGGTGTCAACTTTACGAGGGTGCGTGAGGACGATGAGACGGCGGTGGGATTGGAGCACTGGGTTGAGGACGTGGAGGGGGGTCAACTTGGGGTTGTGAACGATGTCTTGCTGGGAGAGATATCTGCTGAAGTTGCTGCTCTTAGGTGATTGTCTGTTTTGTTTTTCTCTTTCTGCTGTTGGTTTCCATGTTGGGTCTGGGCAGTTGAAGGTTGATGGCGTGTTGAGGTCAAGCATGGGTCTATCTATCCTATCGATGAGTCTATGGGCAGTATTTGCAAGAAAAAGTAATGAATAATAAAAACAAAAACACCCAAAGAAAGGAGCACCCAAATGCAGTAGTAATTTTTATTTTTATTTTTACTTTTTGGAATATGTAGCAGTGTCTCACCACAGGTACAACTTGATACTTTACCAACTAGAGTTCATACTCATAATCAAGACACTCGCTATAATACATTGCATTTCCATCTACAGGATTTTCACTTAGGGCCTAGCAAGAGCAACGCCACACAGCAGTAAGTTTCAATGCGCAGGGCTCCTCTACAATTGAGTCACACTAGCCTCCTGGCGCTGATGTAAAAAAAAAAATAAAAGGTTACAACTCCACCAGCAGCAAGATGATGTGCACACATCCACGCCTCACGCCTCCCTCTCTCTCGCAGTGTTGTGGGGGCATGGCAACCAGCACTAGTCCAGAATCAGCTAGAGAAAGACATCAAGCCTTTTTTTTTTTCTTTTCTTTTTTTTCGGCCGAGTGGTGGGAACTTGGTGACGGGCATGGGCGGAATGACATTGGCATAATTTCATTACGCCTCAAGCAATGATCTTTATGGTTGTCGAAGCCAATTTTTCGCAAATTGCCTTCATTTGCGGTGCAGCAGCGCCATTGATACCAGGGTTCCTGGAGTCGCAGTGGACAAAGGGCCGTCGCAATCCTGGTAAGATGAAGGAGGGAAACGATGTGCGGAGCAAGTGGTGGCACAGCATTCTCACAGGGTTGAGTTGTACATTTTATCAGGCCCAGATCTTGTCTTCCGCAAGATGCGTTACGTTGGTCTGTTTGCTTTTGCCATGGCTGGGATGCAGCACGGGGGGGCTGCACATGGGAATGATGCCTCAGGCGTCTTTTTTTTTTTTTTTTTTTTGAGGAGAAATGCAACTTGGGTTGGCCACTGCCGCCGATTATCTATTTCGAGGCACCTAAGGTAGCCATCCACCACCCCGCATCGCAGGACATCGCAGCGCATCGTAGCGCATTGCAGTGCATCTGGCTGGTCGCATCTTCCCATTCCGAAAGCAGTGCTCCGTACGATGGTCGTTGTTTAATCTCCGTTGTGGACACACCGAGATTGCAGCGTCGTTGACATGAGGGACCGGGAGCGGGAGCGGGAAGCGGGGAAGACCTGGCCGAGTCCCATGTTTTTGATGAGTCTCGACTCTCGAGATCCCTCCCATTCCTCCCTGCACTGGGCTGGTCTTCAGCTGGAATACACATAACCGCATGAGGGCGGATGGATCAGTATGTCTTACAGTATTACCCACCTTTTGACTCGAGAGCATCTCGGCGCTTACTGCATCTACGTCAGGTGCATGATACTGCATGGCTGCGTGGCTGCGTAGCGGCCAGATTCCTCATTACCATCTACCTAGTGTATCGACTGCCACCGTGAGTACCATATGTAGGCAAATTCGCACCTTGCTAGCACCGCATTGTCTCGTCGTGCTCATCACTATTTCTGCTGTCCCCTTCTCTGCTCTCGGTCGGGACATGCTGCGAAGCCCGAGCGCGAGCGCCCCGACTCTCGTCTGGCCATAGTTGACCCTCCGTTAATCATATTGGCCAAACACCAGATATTAAAACAAATACTGCCAGGACTAACTACCTACCTACCGGTACCGGGGAGCTCCTTCCGGCTTTGCATTTTCCGTTCGCCTGTAAGCGACAAGTGACAGGACCCGGCACGCGGCACCAACGCCGTCCGCCTATCAATCTTGCACCGTCACCCAACGAGTCGCCATTGGCTTTCTTATTTAGCCGCGGCCGCGAAGCTGCAGCCAGTTTTCACGTCCTTCAATCCCCCATGTCCATTGCTATTTGAGAAGCTATAAAGAATGAATGAGCCAGAGAAATCGAGGCCCGTTGACCACGGCGTCGGGTACACATCATCACAGTCGGATCTCGACCTTCCGGTTGATCTAGATGCCGGCTTGTCCGAGGCCGAGAAGCAGGAAGTGGTAAGACGGTCTCCTGACATGATCCTCAATTGTCTGTCCCGTCGAGGGGAATTCCTTAGGAGAGCTGGGCTAATATGAAGAATGTTTGGCTTGGACTAGGAACGGAGGTTACTTTGGAAACTCGATCTTACTTTAATACCATGGGTTTGTCATCAAATATACCCGCAACAAAATCTTGGACTTTGAATGCTGCCCTTTCATTCCAAGATCATTGCGCTGACAGCTCTGTTCGTTAGCTCTGTCTTTTGTACCTGATCTGCTTCTTGGATCGCACTAATATTGGGAATGCCAAGATTGCTCATCTGGAAAAAGATCTTGGCATAGACCCTAAGTCGTTGAGATACGCAGCCACTCTCATCATCTTCTTCATCTCCTATGCCTTGTTCGAGGCTCTCGCCAATTTCTTGCTGAAGAGATGGCGACCTTCTCGATTTATTCCAACCATCATGTAAGCTTGTCTTCTGCTTTCCCCTCTGTCCTTTTTATTATCACTTGCTAATAAAAATTGCGCGACTTGGTGCAGGATCATTTGGGGACTGTGCATGTTGGGCATGGGCTTCGTCAAAAATTGGTCTGGACTCATGGCCGCTCGGTGGTTTCTTGGCTTGGCTGAGGCCGGGTTATTCCCAGGTGTCAGTTACTACCTCTCATGTTGGTACAAGCGAAACGAGTTCGGCGTGCGCGCTGCCATCTTCTTCTCGGCTGCCGCGTTGGCAGGATCTTTCGGTGGTCTTCTCGCTGCCGCCATTCAGAAAATGGACGGTCTTCGGGGCATTGCGGGTTGGGCTTGGATCTTCATTATTGAGGGCATGCTCACGGTTTTTGTCGGCTTCATGTCCTTTTTCATGGTCCATGACTTTCCGGCTGAAGCCAAGTTTCTATCACCGGAAGATCGAGCGCGCGTGTTATTTCGGCTCGAAAGCGACAACCAGGCCTCTGCTAAGCATGAAGACTTCAAGTGGACCTACGTGTGGGCTGCTGTCACAGATTGGAAGACATATATCGCCATGATCATCTACATGGGTCCTCTCATGCCCTTGTACTCTTTTAGTGTCTTTCTGCCCACCATTATTCAGTCGATGAGTTTTACTTCGCCCGATGACATCATCAAGAACCAGCTCTTGAGCGTACCTCCATACGCAGTAGCAGCTGTTTTAACGGTTGTTGTTGGTTTCTGGTCCGATAGGATTCAAAAGCGAGGCGTCTTCATAATGGGTTCCGCAATTATTGGAATTGTCGGATTTACTATGCTCATAGCAAGTACAAACCCAGCAGTGCAGTATGGCGGGACATTTCTCGGCGCGATGGGCATCTATCCACCCATTTCTCTGACCATTGCTTGGGTTGCCAACAATGTCGAGGGAGTGTACAAGCGTGGCATCGTCCTTGGCATCGTCATTGGATGGGGCAATCTCAATGGCGTGGTGAGCAGCGTCATCTATCGTTGGCCGCCACGTTACTTCCAGGGCCATGGGACCATCATAGCTTATCTCGTTGTCTGCATGTTCGGAGGGTCATTGCTTTTCGTAACCATGCTGAGCATCGAGAATAAGAAACGTCGCCAAGGCGAGCGAGATCATTGGGTTCAAGGCAAGACAGAAGCCGAGATTGATGCTCTTGGGGACAAGCGGCCAGACTTTCTGTATACGACTTGAGTTATACTTCACAATGCTCGATATCTGCGCAGAGGCGGGGCCTAGCGAAACTGCGGCGTCGATGACTCCATGTTGCGAGACGAACACAGCAAGTTGCGCTGTATTCCACTCAGACGTTCCGTTAGCTCATTGATTGGCCATTGCTCAATTCTTTTCTTTCTTTTTTTCTTTTTTTTTTTTTTTTTGCTTGGATATTACGTTGTAGTGGGAGTTGGCATCTTATTAAGTAGAAAAGGACTTGGGACCGCGACAAACGTTGGATATGAGTAGAGTTTGCTGTTCGAATGCTAGAACTGCTCGGCAACTCCTGCAGCTCATGACGATGCCTTGACCGGTGGCGTATCATGGACAGCAGAGGCCAGCAAACACGCTTCAGAACTTTCAATGTTTGCTCGTGATATCATGCACAATAACAAATGACTATTTGGCCCATATGCGCTCCGCACGCTGCACCGGCCTAAAATCAGAGGGTCCTAGTTCACCGACGAGGTATGGAATAAAGCGTAGCTCTCATCTAGCGAGCATTGGGACGCATCTCTTTCGAGTGAATACATCAGGTAGCATACTCGGCGAGCAGAATTTCAGTCTCGTGATGACCCAACAGGCTGGATCGACTTGATGATGGAAGAATTAGCAGCCGTCGAAGACAATCGAACCGAGACCTCATCAGCACCCCGTGCCAACAGTCAGGACTCAGGAGCTGAACCGGGTATTCGACCAGGCTATTCCGGAAAGCCACTCGCAGGTCTTGCACGAATTTTTGAAACAAGACAGTTCGGTGCAACGTCGATAAGCCTGATACTGTGGTAAGCAAGAGCAACTTTGTACCAGACACTCCACTTCATTAGGATGTGGTAGAAGCACCATTAGCGGGAAAGACGTGCGCCGATGGTAATTGAAATTATTGCCAAGCTTCCACTTGTTTATTCGCCTGCTTTCACATTCAGTTCTACACGGAGAAGTGCAGTGTCGCCGAACGGGGCCTTGTTGGCGCGATCATGGCATGTCCGTCACCAAATGCACATCAACTTCTGTGTCCGGCTCTGCATCTCGTTTCCAGCCAACGCTGTGAAAGCGATTCGATGCAGATTTGTTGCACACTCCGCGCCCTGCCAGAAAACATGAAAGCTACGCGACTCATGATTTGCGTATACTCGGGGTCGGAACTCGGGAGGGAGGTGGCGGATCTGCCTTGCAGCTAGGCATCGCCAAGTCGAGCAGGTGATTTGTTGGAAAGCAGCGCTCATGTCCCTTTGCCCTTTGCCAATCAGACTTGAATATGCGTGGCCCCGGTGGCGCAAGCTCCAACTTGCCATGTGCTGCAGGCTTAATTGTCTCGTGCCTCGTGTGCTCATCTGGAGAGATGGCAAGGTGTTGACAGATTAATCCGACCCTCACTGCCCACTGTGTTGTCTACGCGGAGGATCGGATTAAATTGTCGCCCGCGTGATTGGCTCATGCCACGGCTCGGCTAGTTGCTTGATGTGTGTCCAGGCGTGGAAATATGGTGCGACGCGGGGAAGCCAATGAAGGAATCAAACCAGACTCTTTTTTGTTTTTATTGTTCCCCTCCTGGTAGCACGTGCGGCTGGGGAAGCTCACGTCCCGACGGTTGATCGTCTAGCTTACGATATAGGACACGGTACCAGCCGCTTTAGCACAAACGATGCCTTCGACCCGCGGGCGGGTGGCCAAGGCTCGCGGTATTGGACTGCACTACACGGTCAGCGATTGGAATCCGTATCTGATTACTGGATGATGCACGAGTCAGAGCCAGCTTGCGTGAGGCGCTCTCGGCGTGCTGCAAGTCGCCGATGTGTGCATCGCGATAGCCGTCGACGCAGGCAGGGTAAGCATGAGAGAGATCTGCAGAGCGGCTGATGAGGCACGAGACGTCAATACTTACCTAGGTAGGCAGAGCTGAGGACGAAGGGCATCCAGGATGACGCTGGGAGAGAAATAAGCTTACTGCGAACACATTCACACCCCGACTCACACCTTCACTTCGCACATACGCGGGCATGGTATTTGCGAGAGATGCAAGATAATGGAGTGGCAGCAGGAGACACAATCACAGCCGCAAGCATCAGCCTGCAGGAGTCGATTGACTCCATTGCCGCCATCAGAGACAATAGAAGATACTCCGTAACAGGCATTGGATCGGGCGGCCGTGCCATGTGGGAGGCGCCCGTCGTTCACGGCCGGATTGGATCACGACCACGCCACGGCGGGCCCAAGCCCGGGCTGATGCTCGGTTGATACGGGGTTGGGAATACTGGCTTGACTATGTCGATGCTTGGGCGATGGCAGTATCCGGTTGTTTGGTCCGCATGGCATGGCCATTCTACGGTCCTCTCGCCAATCTCAGCACTGACGCATTCATGTCTCGGGACCAAGACGCATACTCCTTATTTCTCAGCCGAAGTGCATACTCCCTGTCCATTCGGCTGTGCGTACATATCAACAAAGCCATCCTCATATCATCGACCTTTCGGAACGTCTTGCGTCCCCCTATACAATTGTTTGCTCGTTTCCCGTCCACCTGGATATACACTGCTACACCTGTCCCGCGGGCCTCCCAACAGAGAGATCTAGTTTCCCGTTGTACAAGACTATATCCACGTGAAGAAAGAGGACAGTGTCTTCTTCCTTGTATTTTTGGGTCATTCTCCGAAAAGGGCCCCGGTAGCCTTCGCCAAAGGACGGCTACACGCACAACCAGAGTCGTACACACTTGATACAGAGACGTGGTCCCCCCTTGGATTTTTTTTTTTTTTTCGTATCTCGATGCTTGGTTTCCCAGAGGGCTCCTTCCCATAGACAATCATATCCTCTTTAACGTTCGCTCCAAAGGCACTTGAACTAGGGCATCCCGGGGGCAACACAAGGTCAACGCCAACGGGGGATATCTCCCGTACAAAGCGGAATGAATCTCGAACAGCCTGGGTTCAAAAGACGTCTCCCACTCGTGGCATAGACCATACTCGCTCTCGGGAATACAAACACCCTCCCTCGACGAAGCACTTATATAAAACACACCGCACCACAATAGCTTCCGCGTCACCAGTCAGTCGATAGGCTACGCCATGGCAACCGCCGAGCGTTTCGCCCCCGACCAGGTCAGCGTCGTCGTCACGCTCGAGCGAGTCGGGGGTTCGATCAGTCTCGCTGCCGTCGCGCTGATTTTCCTCGCATACGCCCTTGTGCCCCGCGTGCGTAACGTCCAGAATACCTTCATCGTATTTGCGAGCGTGTCCAATGTTGGTGCGAGCATAGCTAGTATCATTGCGCAGGATGGGCTGGCGCAGGGGAACAGGTCGTCGTTGTGTCAGACGCAGAGTTTCTTCTTTGAGATGTGAGTATGCTCTTGTAGTGTCTGGTTTTATAATCAGCAAACTTGGGACTTTCTACAAAGAAGAATAAAGATTGAAATGAGAGGGAGGGAGAAGGGACTGTGTTCTTGCTAATGACTTCTATGGGTTCTAGGTTCATGCAGTCCGACCCGTGGTGGTCTCTGGCCATGGCGGTTAATGTGTTTCTGGTATTCTACTTCCGCACATGCCCTGACTCCTTTCGACGATGGTGGTGGATCTACTGCGTCATCTGCTATGGCGGTCCTTTCATTATTGCGCTGTCGCTCTTGCTGGTGAGGCATTCGACGAAGGGTCTAGTATATGGTGATGCGACGGTACGTCTCTTCTTCCTCGCCCTCATTCTAAATGCCAATATTGAGTTTACAAAAGACGTTGGCAATTACAAGTATCTGCACAGAAGACGTCCTTGGACGCTGTTGCTTCCGTGTATGTATCCTGACTTACATGATGTGTAGATCTGGTGTTGGGTAGACGGCAAGTGGGACAGCATCCGCATCTACACCTACTACCTCCTAGTATGGATCTGCATCGTCGGGTCCATCATCTGTTACGTTCTCGTGGGGTACCACGTATTTCGGTCGAGAAATCGCCTGCACAGCTTCTCCGCAGCTAAGAGCCGGGAAGAAGACCGCGTCGAGCGTGTAAGTCTGCATTCTGACAGATTCGTGTTGGGGCAGTCACAGATGGAGAGATCCTCTCTAGTTCCCTTCTCCTTTGAAAAGCAAGAAAGCGTGAGATACTGACGCAATACAAAATAAAAGCCTCCATCCGATAACCGCAACCGCCCAGACGGCTTCTACGGCACCGTCACAACAGAGGTCCAAATCATCCGCACCTCAGCCAGCGATATCACCCGCCCGCAAAAGGCACACATCGGCACTCAAACCTACCAGCACCCGCCCGAGCGCTCCCCAGCCGCGCAGTACTTTTCCACCGTCTCGGCGACGCCGCGGCGCAAGGCCCCGAGCCCAGGACCGCTCGGCCGCATCGCGTCCGTCACCAACTCCGCTGCCTCCAAGTTCTTCGTCGACGACCCCATCAAGCGCGCCTACCTGCGAACAAGCCTCCTCTTTGCGCTCTCCGTCCTCGTCACCTGGATCCCAAGCAGCCTGAATCGCATCTACGGCTGGCTCCAAGGCCACTCGCCTTACCAATTCCACGTCGCTACCGCGGCTGTGCTCCCCTTGCAAGGGCTATGGAACTGCCTCATCTTCTTCATGTCCAGCTGCGACGCGATCAGGGACCATGTGCTCCTGCGTTTAAGAAAGCCGTCTGCGGTGGCGAGGGGGGCAGCCGGGTTTGGTGCGAATGAGCGCGCGGCGAGGATACCGTCTGCGGAATATGAGGACGATTCTGCTACTTTGGGCAGTGATGTCGAGCTCCGGGGGCTTGGGGCGGCGCAGATGGGGAAGGCGTTGAAATGATGTAGATGGGCTTGGTGTATTGTACTACGATGGAAAATGCCATGGCATGCACTAGGCTACTTGGTTCCTTGCATCGGTCGTTTGACAATGAGGTATTACCAGGCAATTTCTGTACGTCGGCTCCAGCAACGGCGCACGATTCGTGAATCCTGGGCATCAAGTGAATATAATATGTTCGACATCCATGTAAGGGGAAATCAATGAGGACTTCCCCATCAAGTGGACATACTCGATGCTAGCCACGAGGTCAACTCCGTTCCATGTATACCAGTCTTATCATCCCATCAAGCTCAAAGGTTCGCGACTTGCTGCTCTCCTTCTCCTCGAACAAATCGACCTGTCTTGGATTCAGGTACAGCACACCTCATGCTCGCCGTGTCTCAGTCTACGCTCCAAGAAACTGATTAGCCCCATGAAATGGGTAAAGATAGAAGGGCACTAGTGGTAGACAACGAGGCTGTGCCCACCTGGCGCCTCTTGAATTAAACTAAACTATCACGGGGTCTCCCAAGGCCTCAGTATAAAGAAGCCCAGTTGGGAAATTATTGCATAGTGAGATGGGCCTACGAACTTGGTTTAACTGGCTGGGAGTCTGCTTTACTTCTACCCACTGGCATCTTGGGGGTGATTTTATTATACAATCAAACGCATAGTTAAGCTTCGTAAGAATTGTGCCGTCAAGGCCAGAGAGCCAGGTAGAACAGAGGCAATCAAAGGGAACAAAAAACACACACACACACACACACACACACACACACACACACACACAAGTCTCCAAGTCATGATGTTTCAAGATACATCCATTCCTTTCGCGTCCCAGTCATCCAGTGGGCATGATCGTCGCTTCGTGCGTCATTTCAATATCGTAGAAGAAAAGGAAAAATAAAAGAGGTGCGGATACGATCAGGTCGTGCGTGCTGTGTCTAAGGCCTGGATCCTGCACGTGTCCTGCGCAGCTAGGGCGTTGACTGCACAGGAGCGACGGCATTGAACTAAATTTCCCACCATTATTCAAAATAATGATGATGATAATAATGATAATAATAAAAAGAAATGGAAAAAAAAAAAAAAACGGGACAAAAGGTCTCTGAGAAGAGCAGATTCGTCATCCAACAAGTGTGATGGGTCATGGCAAAGCTGTACTGGACGGCCCTAGTCAGTCTCGAAAAAGCTGCCCGATTGCTTGAGCAGTCTCAAGTCTATCAAGCCCATCATCATGCCGTCCGCTCTCCAGATGGACTCATCGTAAAGCCACCACAGTGCCACAATCGCAGCTGTAATTACAAGCTGTGTTGTTGCCAGGCCAATGACGGCGGCTTTCAAACCACCATAGACAGTGACGGCGCCGGGCATCAAGACGACAAAGATCCCTGCGGCGAGACTGCGGAGGACAATGATGCCTGATTGCATGTCGATGATGCTGCGGTGGGCGACTACTATGCTGGGCGAAGTGAAAGACGCGGATCGGACGACAAAGGGCCGCGTAATTGCGTCCAGAATGTACGACCCGCCGGCCAGTATACCCAGCTGTAGGGACAGAAGTGGCAAGCTGACGTGCGTACTTGACATGGGGGAGAATATCGGGTCCGAAGGCGAAGGCCGATCGGTCATGAAGTTGTGGACGCCAAGGCCATAGGTAAGCAAGCCGACGAGAACGAGGATGCTGCCGGTGAAGATGATGAGGCAGCTTACGCGCCGGGTAAATCGTTGGTAGAGGCCCCGATAGAACGAGAAACCGCCGACACAAAGGACTGCGATGATCCAAGGCCCGGTCATCAACACACCGATCAGGGCAGAGTCCAGGGATAAAGGTGCAGGGGATGTCAGAAGAGAGATCGAAGTTGTCAGGCCCCACAGAGCGCCGTGAGGAATAAAAGTAAGAAAAAAGAGGAGGCAGGATGTCGGCGCGAGCAGTGCTCGAGGAGTTTGTAGAGCCGTAGCTCGTGTGATGGCAGCCTTGAATGAAAAGGGCCTCATTTGTTCGAGGTACTCGAGAATGCTTGTCTTGTTCACTCGATGGCGGAAGCGCCACGGGTGCCAAGCATCCAATCCCGGGCCTGGAGCTGGCGCGATGACAGCACTCGATCGATCGAAATGCGTCTCGGGAACAGCCACCGCGAGAAGAGGCAAGGCCAGAAGGTAGAAACAGCTTATGATGCGGAATGGGGTAGTGAAACTTTGGGCATTTGGGGAAGCCAAGCCACCCAGGAGCGGTGAGCCCCATGTGGTCGTGATGCTCAAAATGTTGTAGATTGTCACAGGCAGATTTCGCTCGTGTTCCTGAATTCCAGCCATCTGTTAGTTGTGCTCGGTGGACGAGAGGGACGGACTGTGCTGAAGACCTACAAAGTAAGTATCTTGGATGGAGCCATTGACCAACACGTCAAAGGCGCCCCATCCCAAGCCTTGCAACAACCGGGATCCAAGACAAGAGCGGTGAGAGTCGCCAGCAGCCGTGTTCCAGACGGTACCGACAGATAAGACCAACGCGGACGTCAAGTATATTGGTCGCTTGCCCCAAAACTTGACGGCAGTCGCGCTAATAAATCCAGTCACTGCGGAGACCATCAGAGGCGCAGCCGTCAACGCAGCTACAGCCGTGTGGGAGACAGAGTAGTGGTATGATAACGAGGCCGCGACAGGAACGAACGCTGTTTTCATGCCTCCGACCAAGCCGACCATGACAAGAAGTGACACCAAATGTAGGTCTCTTCGCCAACGGGGCCAATTCTACACATTCGGTCAGTCTCGCGCAAAGAATAATGTACCGAATAATGGGAAAGGCCGCAGCTGTGAACCTACCAATGGGTCCATGGGATCATCGCTCGGCTGCGGAACAAGTTCAATACCAGCGGCTTTCCCGCTCCCATATTTTATGGGCTTTGGGCTGCTTGACAAAGATGAGCTGGTCAGGGACGTGCTTGAAATCTCTGGCTTTGGAACATGTCCCTCAGGGATGGGACCGAGCGAGGATTCTGGTGACTGGTATAAATGAGCTGGGACGGGCCGTGAGATGATTTCTCTCGGGAGCTCAGGGCTCCAGGTGCTGCCCATCTTCCCTTGGAAGCAAATATCACATCAATCAATAAGTACAGAACAGATGGGTAACGAAAGACAAGAAGTGCGCTGGAGGAGAAAAGGGACTGTATAAACAAAAGAACGCAAGGAAGGGCTGGCCGGAAGCGGGTAGTAATGAGCGTCAGCTCGCAAATGCAAGAAAAGGAAGAAAAAAAAAAAAAAAAAGCAATTCTTCGCCGTAAACATAACGAGAAAAGCGTGTGCATAAGAAAAGTTCCGCTGCCCAGCGTTTGTGGCTTTCAGTGTAGTTCGTTAAGGAGGGTAGATGGCATCGGCAGCAGAGGAACAGATCGGCCAGATGCCAGACGTAGGAAACTCACACAGCGGAAATTTTTGGATGTGAATTAAAAATAAAAGGCTGAGCCCGCCGAACCTATGCATAGACAAAGAAATTCTTTTAAGACAGGGGAAGCAGTGAAGAACAGCTGGGATACAGAATGCACTGCATGAAGCAGAGACTCGGGCTGATATCAAAAGAAAGGTGCGCATCCCACATCTGGCGCGAGACAAAACTAGTTATGCTTGAAACCTTGTTTGCAGATGGGAAAACAATTCGCATTTGTGGCATGAGAGGAATTCTACGTTGCGTAGCGAGGCGACGGCTACGCGACAGCTACGCGGCGTACCTGCTTTGACCCTACACTGAACCTCCCACCAACGGGCTGGCTTCTTCAAAAGTCATACCAGGCGACTAGAAGGCCTTTCTTTGCATGTGGCCATTTTGTGTGGAACGAAGACTGCATTGCATGTAATTATGCAGGTGCTGGATCGCAGACGCGAAAAGTCTCGTTCCACTTCTCTGCGCCACGAGCAGGGCGGACCAGGCGTGGTGCCAGTGCTAAATCGCGAGAAGAGAATAGAGTCGCCGATCATAGAGATGAACAGTTAGGCCGGGGTATGACGCCGGGGGACGTGGTCCGTCTCAGCCTTGCGCAGCATAACATCGGCTGGACCAGGCAAACACAAGGACAGATGCAAACCTGTCAAAAAGCGAGCTAGCTTTTCGACATTCCGTGCCATTGGACGGAGGAATTTCCCTTCTCAGAAGCTCATAGCTCGCAGCGTTTCGAGTTGGAACTCCTTATACAAGCTGTGCAATTACAACCGCTTTCGACGTGTGAGATTCTTCCTGCACCGTGCTTGCCTCCACTGCCTTGAGAAGGGCGGTAGCCTTGACGAGTAATTCTGATCTGGTCAATCCTGTGTACATGTGATAGCTCGCGCGCCAGGGCGAAAAGTACGGGTGTCATACCTTCATATACCAGAGTGTATGATACCGGACCATCATGATCAGGACCACTCAATAATGGCATCCTGTCCATGGGGCCAAGCAGCACGCGAAACCTCAACCCAACATTCCTGGCGGCGTCAACCCACAAGATCTCGTCCGCATCTATTCTCGACCTCGTATCTTGGGCTCCTCTGTCCAAATCGGACAGGCTCGCCTGCTCAGCCAGCCACTGCCTCCATACGCGAATAAAGCCGTCGCAGATATGAACATGGTTGAAATGGATTCCGCGCCATATGATCTGCTTCACTACACTCATGGAAACGCATAATTGGGCAAAAAGTTCATCTTCGAGCAAATAGACGTCTTGCGTAGCCGTCTCGTAAGCGCATGACTCTTGGTCCCCGGAAGGGTCGGACGCCACTGGTCTCTGTCTGCGACTTTCTACCATCGAAACAGGTCTGAACGCTGCGTACAGTCTGGACAGATCGCTCAGAGTTGGGGAATCAGCATCAACCGCTTCCTCTCCGTCGTATTTCAAACCCAGGTACTTGCATGACAAGGTAGGTGTGGAGAGCTTGGCGCTCGGGGGATAAGATTCGAGAATGAGGTGGTTGTGTGGCAAAGACGACGTGTCCACCAGGCGGCGATGGAGAATTCTCGTGACCAAGACGTGGAATCTGCGACTAGTTGACAGTAAATGGGTGAGCTCCCTGGCGGGAAGAAGGGATAGTGAAGCAGCCAGAATCTAGAAGTGATTTTCGCTCAGTGATGGGGGACCGATTCCTCTCACTACGTTCCGACTGACCTCATTTGGTAGGGCGTTGATTGAACACGGGTCTCTCGTCGTCATGGCGTTCGGCTGGTGGCAAGTGAATACGAAGGCGACAAGGTGGAATGAAGAGGGAGCGGGTTTCCTCGTAATAAAACCAGATCAGCAGAAAGACTCGTTCTCGTTCTCGACGGGATTTTTTCTTATTTTTAGAATGCGACTGAAGTGTGCTTCATAGAACTGTTGGTGTGCACAGTACAGTAAATGTTCGGTTTAGACCCCTCATACCGTGCAACATTGGGGGCGAGGGGCCGTAGAGGGGCGAGGAGCCGTAGAGGGGCGAGGAGCCGTAGAGGGGCGAGGGGCCGTAGAGGGGCGAGGGGCCGTAGAGGGGCGAGGGGCCGTAGAGTGATGGAGTGTACGGAGTAGCGTCAGCGTCATCATCCTGCATGTACGGAGTATCCGAGGACCAACTGGGCCATGCCACATCAATTCAACCGGTGTGTCAATGCAAACATGTATATTCACGAATAACCTACCAATGCAGAAAACGCTCCCCATCGAACAGAACATTTTCTCCCATGTAAAAACGACATTGCTTCATTACTCCATCTCCTACCAATCAACCATCTGGCACATACATTTAACTAGCCATTCGCCATTCTCACACCATCCATCATCTGCGCATCTTTACTTTTCGCATCTCTGACAGCTGCCTCTACGGCGCTATGTAGGTCAAAGTGAAAGAACGGTCTATCAACTCCACTCAGAGCAGCCGCTCGACCGGCTTCCGGAATGGCCGTAGACAACACAGGCAGCTTCCTCGGCGTGTACTCTGGAGGAGCAGGAGTTCTACCCTGCATCCGCTCTTCGTCTGTATCCGTATCCGTGCTAAAACGTGTGTCATCTCCGAAGGGCCCGTCTTTTTCCCAGAGCGTTGTGGCAATGCTGTATATCGGCCTCCAGTTCCGCACTGCCTCTGGATTGAGCGAAGTTGGGTAGCCAAAACCAGCGGCCGCTAACGAGCGGCGTGCCCAGCGATTGCGAATGCTGGCAAAATGCCATTCGACGCTCGCTGGGGCTGCATGACGGTCGAGCAGGTTCCGTAAGTCGATGAGACCCTGCACGGAGGTGATGTCAACGTGGTTGACGGCCCTAAAGTCCAACACGATGGCACGAAGACATGGGAGTAGATGCGAGTTTGGTCTTTGCGCCTTGGGCCCCGCGTCGTTCCAGGGACGGTCTGATTCCTTCTTGAGAAATTCATCAGACTTCCTCGTGTTCTCCATTATGCGCTTGCCCAGGATGTCAATATGGTAAGCTTGATTGGAGTAATTGAAGCCTTCATAGAGTCTGTATATGAAGATGCCTGGATATGGTGACTCAACCTTGACTTCTGGATTCATGGCTTCCGATTGGTCAAGAGGTAGGAAGATTTCAAGTGCACATTGATACTCTCCAATGGAGTCGGCTTCTGGCTCATTGGCAGACAGTTTCTCTCCTGCAACACGCTTGACTCGGACTGAGCCCAAGAACGTGCCCCGCGTTCTGGCGATCCGAACGAGTACTAGAGCCATTGAAAGCGCTGTACCAGTATAGATGCATGCTTCTAGTGACACAAAGATAGCCAAGACTACTCCCAGAACCCAAATAAGGAATTCTATAGGTGAGAGCCGCCAGTATCCGTAGAGGCTCCTGGGGGTTGACACGAAGTTGGAAACGGCGTGGATGATGAGCCCTGACAGAGCAGCTCGGGGGATGTAATGGAACATCCCTGTCAATGCATACATAGCGAGTACCAGCATTCCGGCACCGAGAAGACCAGCCAGGGGAGTTCTAACACCTGCCTTGGAGAGAACGGCAGAAGCACCGAAGGATCCTGTGCAAATGTAACCACCAACAAAGGGGCTCAGGAGATTAGCAGCCCCAAGAGCCACAACTTCTTGGGACGGATCGATGGTATAGCTGTACCGCCTGCCCATGGCTTTTCCAATGGCAATTTGCTCGATCACCAAGATAACCACAACGGCAGGCACTTCTGGCAATAGAAGCCTTAGCAATCTACCGTCAATGGATGGTACACCAGCACCCTGAAACCCTGTTGAATACTGTTAGAACAGGCGTACCAAGAGGGAAATTCTCGAGGAAGATGTACCCTTTTCTATGTGGCCCACCAAGTGAAACTTGGCTTCCAGTTGTGAGTTATTGCGATTGACGGCAAAACTTATCAAAGTAAACAGTAGTATAACAAAGGTCAGCCGTAACGAAGCAATGTAGCTCCATAATCGTTTCTGAGTAGACTGTCTGCGTTCCATGGCAGCACAGAAATCTCGCACAACAAAGAGGAGGACGAGCGAGGACAACCCAATGGCTGCGTCTGGACGGATGTGCGCCAAATTCTTCAGAGTGCTTATAATGATTCGATACGGCGCTTCCTGAGTTTTAATATTATCAATACCCAAGACTACCGGCACCTGTGTTGACATGATAGTTATGCTTGCTGCAGTGACGAACGCAGATATAGGAATGTATGGAATGAATTCGATGACCCAACCCAGACGCAACAGGCCGATGCCGAGAAGAATAGAACCAGACACCAAGCTCAAAGCATGCGCAATCTCGTCATGGCTGTAATTCCCTTGCGATACGTCAATGACGCGGGTGACCACCCCTCCCGCCAGGAGAGATCCGATAGCCGTTGTCTACAACTGAACGTTAGTGCCCCTGTCTGTCCCAACGGTTAAGAAAGAACCAATACATACACCAATGATGATGTCTTTGGATGTTCCGAAAATCCAGTACGAGACTGCTCCGGCAAACGCGGTGTAGAGTCCATAGGGAGGTGACAGTTCAGCCAACGAGGCATAAGCTATGGCTTGAGGAACGATGACCAAACCGACAGTCATCCCTATACCACATTTCCATCAATAAGACTGATCGATTGTATGAGAGTAGAGTTGAAAAGTGTGAACTATACCAGCTAAAACATCACCAGCCAGCCATGGTAGATTGTAGCGCCGAGCCCAGAAGGCGGAGGGGAATAAGCTCTTGACATAGTCGACTGCCCCCTTCTTTGTCGGCTTCAGCTCCTTCAGCCACTCAGTCACAGATGGCTCATCTTCCAGGTAAATATCCGCAGGTTCAAGGATTGCCTCCGCTCGCTTATCGAGCCCCTCGGGCAGTCCATGGTGACTATCCTTGACATCGATGCCGAGAGTTCTGCGCACAATGAAGTCGGAAACTTGATGGAACATGACCATTTTCATGAACAATTCAAGACTGGTTGTCTGGTCTGTTTAGACACGGAACCCCAGACACATGTACAACGAATGATGAGAGCCCCGGCCAGTTTCTCAAGGAAAGTCCGACACGAAGAGAGGCGTGATGAAGCGGCAAGTTGTATGAAAAGGCGTCGGTGGAAGGTGTTTTCGCCGCGATACTACCGAATGGCATTATGGTCCACCGTTCAACAAAATGGGTCGACCGTCCATGAAAGTACTGTGCAATTCATGGAAAGTTAAAAGATGAATAGAGCCAGGGCATAGGGCATGACACAGGTCGTTACCATGCTGTAACGATGAAAAAGCAAGATTTGATGGGCTTGCCAAGGCGCGGCAGTCGGGGGAAGAACAAGCTTAACATCAAGTCGAATTCCACGACAGACGGCGCATCGACCAAGCTGTTCCGCCGATCAAGAGCCAGGTAGACATTTCGGCCTTTGGCCCCACGTCTTGTCCAAGATTGCATGACGAATTGCAGTGATTTAGTCATTCCGTTCGAGGGGACTTGAGAGACCTCGGGTGAGACAGAATGCCATGCCAAGGCGGCCGGTCCACCATCCGTTACACAATTCTGTGATCAGTACCGGTAGTCGGGACGGCAAGGCCTTGGTGGTTTGGCAAGCCACAGAGCGGCGGCCGATCGTGGACGGTCCAAGGTTGAGCCTGGCGGCACTTGGAGATGCGGCCCTCAACTTGGCGGCTCTCGGTCGCGATGCCGCCGATCGCTGCGTAGACACGCAGCAGCGGAATTTTGAACACACAGCAGCAACTAAACTTTATGACGACATGAAACTACTCAGCTTCCAAACTCACTACTCGACCACCCAAGCGGACAAGATGGTATCCAAATTGGGCGAGAACATGCCCTGTACATGCCCTGTCCAAAAGGATATTGCCTCCTACGCGGATGCAATTCAGAATATTCTCGTGCTTGTGAGGCTGGTGCAAGCAAATGAAGATACGATCAACACCATCAGCCCCAAGACATTAAGAAAGGCGTTACATATCATGTCTCGCCATGGCATCCCGCCTGCTGGCGCAATCGATGAACTAAGCAAATCTGTACGCATTGGAATGCATGCTGTGTGGAGGCACAAGATCTCGTACTGGACGTCGATAGCTTGACCCCATCATGCGCGCCGACATCCGAGGCAGGTTGCAAGAGTCTTATTTCATTGGCACATTGTACATTGACGAATCCAGATCTACAGCAATTGAGTTGTCCCTTTAAAGCGACACGCATGTCAACTGAATCAAATTACCGCCAGCCATGAATGCCGGTCGACGTAGCCATAAATGTCGCTCTATGCTTTCTTCCTCTGCAGCAAACAATGGCGTCCCCACTTTCTCCTATATTGCTCTGGTATGATACTTAGCTCGGGAACCCAAAGTATACGTGCGAGAATATGCGTATTCGCAGCGTCCAAGAACCGCTCGCATTGGACGACTTCCCATGTGTCCTGATCGGCAATGTAGTCAGGCTCGTGAGGAGACAGCGGCTCTTTTCGCAACGGGTACTGAGTATCGACGAGGAATGAACAAGCTGTGATGTCGACATATTTGCCCGGATCTTCCTCGTTACGATCATTCATTCCACTGGTGGGAAGCCACGTGCCACTCCAGAAACCAAAGCCAACCCTTGCCTCGGAGTATTCGCCGGGTAAGAGACCTTTGAACTCGGAGCGCACAAATTTGGCGTGCATGTCGTTGGGAAGGAAAAAGGATGACGGAAAGCGATACCAATCTTTGCCAAAACATACAAGATCTGCCTCACGTCCGACACGCGGTTTACCATGACTAGATCCCCATAATCGCGAATACACCTTGAGAGGAGCAGAGTATGCCGAATATATACCATACAATCTGAGCAGGCTCACGTCCAGGGCCAAAAGCATCACAGTGCTGACAGCAAAGAATTTGAGTCGTGGAGAAATCTTTCCCATGATCGTGCTGGGATCTGTGCTTCCGATGGCAGACAGAATGAGATGCAGTGATATCGCTGCATTGAGCGCGAGAAAAGGATACACTGGGTACATAAACCTCTCCTCTTTATGAGGTTGTGCAGTGAAGATGGCTAACCACATGTAAAAGGGCGCCACAAAAACAACAGTCCGAAGTCCGGACTGAAAGCCGTGACCAGACGGTGAAATTACCTTCCGAAGAAGGAACAGAGGAAGTGCCAAGAGTGCCAAGATGAACCAGATGTTAAAGTTCAACGCGAGGTTCTTCACGTAGAAGCTCCACGGCTCAGTGCCATACAAGTCGGGACCACCAGTAGATGAAAAGATGTTATATTTGACAATGTTCCAGCTGACGACAGCAATCTTCTTATAGAAGAAAAGATTGATCAGAAAATCGAAGAACTACATGTGCGATCAGTATAAAACTAGACATCTATGCAATTTTGTGCAATCTCGGGACACTCACGAGGACAATCAGGCCAGCAATGACACCTCGGAAGAAGCGTATGATAGCTTCGATGAAGGCATCCTTGTCACAGAAGAAAACAAGCACTAGCTCTTCCAAAAGGTACGGCGCACACAGAGCTGAAGCAAATGGCCAGCCCAATATGCCTGCTACAGCAAACCAGAAGATGCCATGCGCGGTTTTAATGCCGCCCCGCCAGTTCATAAATGAAGCAGCTCCAATCATGCACATGTACATAGCAAAGCTGGATGGCAAGAACGAGGCACTGGCGTGGAAGTTTCCAGGGCTGGTGACCGTAGCGATGAGAAAGAACATGGCGATTCTACCATTCATCGTAAGGCCGATGACCTGGAAGAGGATGGTCTGGCAGATGGCGCAAAGAAAGGCAAGGCCATAGCGTATGAAGTAAAACTCAGAAACCTACATTCAGTCAGTGACGGTCAATGAAAGACGGAAAGAGGCACACGCAACTAACCTTGGAAGATTGGGGGAGCAATCGACGAATGCTGCCCACTATGGCATGCAGTCCAACATATAGCCAACTTCGGATCGCATAATCAGGGGAATATTCCCACGTCTGCAAGCCATAGCCGTGGGACAAATAGTGTGCTGGCTCCCAGTAATTAAACGTCTCATCGCAGTCTTGAATAGGAGCAAACAGGGCAGCAACCATGGCAGCACCAAAGAAGATGTAGAACGCAGTTATGGGCTCAATGGGCAATGGGCCCTTCCGCCTGTGTTGGGGATCCAGATCAGCACTTCACTCGCCATCGTAAGGGACTCCCACAAGACGTACTTCTTCTTAGCATGACTGGAAGCTGGATGCTGAAATTGCCGTTGACTTTGCGGGGGATTCGGCACCATGTTTGCTTGTCTCCCAGGGACAAGTTGTGGGGAGAGCTCGAATGTGGAAGAGCTCCGTCGTCATATGATTGGAAAGTCAGTCCTACCAGCCAGCTGGCTCCTCGGATCAGTTAAAGTCTGGTAGGCCCAGCGTTCCTCTGGTTGCTGGTTGCTCGTTTTGGCCCGTAGTAGGCAGTGAGTGAGCCATGGCGCTGTGTCGCAAAAATTGGACGTGGCGCGGCCACAAGTCGCAAGTACCTACTTGTTCGGTAAGGGCCCCCATCCCCGCGAGCCTTGGCACCGGTGCGGGACCTCAGGTGACTTTTGCGCCTAGAGGAATTACGAGATAGGTGATGTACCACTTGGTAGCTGAGACTGTTCTAGTACTTGTCCGATTCGGCCATGGTGCTTGTCGGTACCGGGTTAGAGCCAGCTCGGCATCAAGTACGATACATTAGGTAGGTACCTAGGTACCTACAGACCCACCTGTTGGTCCTTGAACTTTTTCTTTCTTTCTTTTTTTTTTTTTTCTGGCGGTTCGCAGGGTCCAGTGGCTTGGCGAATTTTTATTCTGTGTTTCTGCAAAAGATCGCGTCTCGATTTTCGGGACGCAATAATCGTTCTTAAGCGCAATCTTAAGACGGATCTTAAATCCGTGCCGCCTCTTTCGTTAACCTTGTCGACAAATACTTTGATCGATCTGGGCCTAGTCCTGACGATAGCACCGGTCTTTGTCACTTTGCGCTTCAGAGGAAGCTGGCCTTCTGTCTCTTGCGCTCAACATGTCTGGCTTTCAGATTCCTGGTTTGGGGCAAGCGAAACCCAACGAGTCACTTCCACCACTCCCTGCCGATGTACTCGTTGCGGCCGCTGCTGCCACCAGCGTAGGCGATGTGGACAATCAGCCCTGCACCGCCGCCGATCAGAAAATTGCGCAAACGGAACAAAATGGGATTCATCCGGAGGAACAGCCCACGGTTCCAATGAATATCGATGAAAATGGCAGTCCTCCATCACTTACTGGAGCTCTAGAAGCTGCTCTTGGTGGACTGGACACAGAGGCGCATGCGCCGGAGCAATCACAACCCCCTGCCGACGAGGCTGAGCTACAAAACGACCAAGGCGAGAATCCAGAATGGGAACTGGACTCATCGCCTTACGAGTCTTCCTCGGAGTCTAGCAGCTCAGAATCCTCCTCTGATGACTCCGACAACGACGGCTACGAGCTCCTAGGCGTTGAGGAAACCGCCCGTCTTCTCCTAGAAGCCGAAGGAGGATCAGAAGACGAAGGTGATCGCGGCAAAGGAAGCGGCGCAGCGCAATTACGAACGAAAAATGAAATTTCCCAAGAGATATTACCCCGGCCCGACATCACTATAACGGAAGAAATGCAACTCGAAGAGCTCGGGGCAATCGAGAACATCGTCGACACCATTATCCTTATCAAGGCGAGCACTCCTGGAGAGTATCAAGTCCTTGACACTGGCTCGGCACTTTGCACCGCCGAACGAAAAGTAATTGGTGCCGTAGCAGAAACCTTTGGCAAGGTTCTGCAGCCCATGTACACTGTCTATTTCACATCCGCAGAGGAAATAAAGGATTTGGGTATTCAAGTCGGCACCAAAGTATTCTATCCTATCGATTATGCAACCTATGTTTTCACAGAGCCTTTAAAGAACCTCAAGGGCTCTGATGCCAGTAATCTTCATGACGAGGAAGTCGGCGATGATGAAATGGAGTTTTCAGATGATGAAAAGGAGGCAGAATACAAGAGGGCGATGAAGCAGAAAAAGAAGGACAGATGGAAGAGCAAGAATGAAGGTAACACAGGAGCAAAAGCCAACACTCCACATCCACTAAGTCAAGAGATGTCTGTCGATGGTGGACTCAATTACGATGACGATGAAGGCCCATACAAGCCCCTCACTCGCCCTCCTGGTTTCGGGAGCGGACCTGTGTCGAGCGAGTCTTACGAGCCAACTCCACGATCGGGATCTAGACGCGGTGGTAGAGGTGGCGATTCCAGGGGAAAGGGAGGACGAGGGAGGGGATTCGCCCGAGGAGGCAATTATGGGGGACACGGTGGCTCATCAAGAGATGGCTACTCTCTGCCTCCACAGAGCAATCATCACTCATATGCTGCACAACAGCTTGCAACGGAAACAGCTCCTCCATCCGTAATGCCAGACTTGGGCTTTCAATTCCCAGGTTGGCCGCAGGCCTCAGCAGGTCAGGCACAAACTCCCCTTCCACCTCCACCGCCGCCGCCGGCGGGCTGGATGCCCCAGGCTCAAAACCAATCCGCTGTGCCTAACGCGTTTGCCAATCCTGCTTTCGTCGCAGCATTGATGAGTCAGATGCAACAACAAAACGGACAGCAGGTTTGGGGAGGTCAACCGCAGCCACCTCAGGGCGGCCAGGGACAGTAACGATGTGTGTCTGCGGGTCACAATCAAAGTCTCCTGGGTTACTGCATCTACTGAAACATTTGCATAATGTAATGGCGTTCTGAATACTGTAATTGGACATTTCGGTCTCAGGGTTACTATGATACGGGGGGGCAAGCATCGAACCGGCGTTCATAGAATTTGAATCTGAGCACCAACCGAAGGCATTAAGACTTACTCATGACTTGCTAGCCAGAAGGGGCGATACTAATTGCGCGCTTCATGTCGTGGCATTTTGAACTGCATAAATAAGTGTACGAGAGGTGAGGTTTTCGATTCTTGGAAGCAGGTCTAGTGGAAGGATAGACTTACTCGTGTTCTGGTTCAGAAGAACCCTGACTGCCTCATAATCTCGGTCCAATATCGCGCAAGTCACTAGCTCGTGGGCTCTTAGCAGATTCAGTTCGACAGAAAGTCTTTTCACACGCATGCGATCACCATGGGCGCGGTGGAAGCTCGGGGGTTATGCTCCAGTCGTGGAAGTGATCAGTCCCCCATCTCTCATTTGGCGGCGCCTGACCAACGGCTGGTGACTCAAGAAGGAGAAAACATCCAGTCTGTTGAGCTGTACACTCCAATCCCTGTTTTATTTTACAAAGATATTTTACAGGGTATTGAAGAGCGCTTGTCACGCACGATACCCGAAATTACTGTGTTATTTCATAGACCACTAGTCAATGTATTTTAGTAAGGCTCCCTTATAACTTTGTGACTTTACTGTTACTGCAGTTTTTTGACATAGCACCCTAGGTACTAGGACCTTAGCCGAGATTAATAGCGTATAAATTTAGTTATTTTTTGATCTTTGATTGGATTCTTCCCCGGTTGTAAGGGAACGGGTGAAGGCTTCGCTTATCTCTGGTCCAGACCTTCAGGTGCAATGGGGCATCTCCACGGCTGAGCATGCAAAATGTCACAGTGTATTAGTGCCAGCGGTACAAAGCAGCAGCAGTGACCTCACCACTAACTTTAGGAACATACTAGCAACTCACACTGTGCTCGCGCATAAGCTGACTTATGCTAACCTGAGGTGGGGCTGATGCTGGCCATTGCGGGGGGAGACAGCTCTGCTAATTGGTCTCCTATGTTCTAGATTTTAGATTTTCTCAGGTAACCAATTATATTGCGGAGTTATATGTTAATAATTACAAGGAATAGAGCAAATGCGGACATATACTCCGTAGATGTAACTAGTCAAATTTTTTTTTTTTCAAAAACTCCACAAGGATCTCTTATGTATTTGTGCATCTGCATCTAGAACCAATGTATTATTCTGCAGCGCGCTTATTTTGTGTCTAAGAATGTATAATTGTGTTGGCTCAAGCAAGACCTATGGAGGATGGATCCGCAGCATTCAGCAACCACACCTCACGTCAGGTTTCTCTGAAACCTCAGGTCATCTACAAACTCGGGATCAGCTGGAACCCCGTAGGTTGCCACGTCTGTGTTGTTTGTTAGCGGGGATCGTGAGCGGCTGCAAGTATAGCGCATAAATATTCAACGGGAATTGCATCTGGAATATCGGCAGACAAGCCGATACCTTGCTGTGTTGTCGGGTTCGACACAATATGCCAGTATGCTAACTCGCGGTGAAAAAAAATACAAGGTGAGATGTTTCATATGTGCAAGAGCGGGTTGCTTGGTATTGGCACAAAGCTGCAATTGTGCACTAGCGCTGAATGAGAAGGAGTCTCCATCGTCACTGCCCGTCAGGCTCTGTTTATTTCCTTGGCTCTCTTCCTTCTGTCGCTTGCAACTTGCATTCGAATTTTTCTGTCTTCATTTTTCTTTTTCATCCATTGTAATCATCATCATTACTGCTCATAAGTTTCTTCGTCTACTGTCCTTCATTCTTCCCTGCCCATCATGAAGTTCGTTCAAGCGTTCCTTGCCGCTAGTGTGCCCGTTGTATCAGCTCGTTACATCCAGCCAGGCGAAACTGACAGTGTGGTGCTCAACCCCGATGAGAAGTTCTTGATTGAAACAGCCCCGGGGAAGACCCAGTGGGTAACCCAAGATGAGAAGTGGGAACTCCTTCGGGTGAGTGACTTTGACTCGTGAATAATAACTAGTTTCAACTTGTGGCATACTAATGTGTCCACGGTAGAATGACCAGCGATTCATGGATATCACGGCGACTCCGAACTTGGGCGCCAGGAACGTGGTCGCCAAAAGAGCCATCAAGTTTCCGGAGAAGTGCGTCCAGAAGGAGAAGGTGGATGCTCTTGCCAAGTATCTCAGCAAGGAGAACATGCAGAGCAATCTCGATCGGTTTTCAAGGTTCTACACACGATATCACGACTCGGACTACGGCCGCAATTCATCTGAATGGCTGCTCGCCAGACTCAGGGGCATCGTCAAAGGCGCTGATGCCGAGGGCAAGGTCACTGTTGAGAGCTTTCCTCACAGCTGGAAGCAAAGATCCATCATTGCGACCATCCCCGGAAAGTCCGATAGCACCATCATCATTGGTGCTCATCAGGACTCTATCAACAAGTTACTACCAACTCTTGCCGCTCCCGGGGCTGATGATGATGGCAGCGGCACGGTCACAAACATGGAAGTGTTCCGTACCTTGCTCAAGTCGAAGGATGTCGTGGCCGGAAAGGCAGCCAACACGATTGAGTTTCACTGGTACAGTGCGGAGGAGGTTGGTTTGCTGGGCAGTCAGGCCATTTTCAAGAAGTACAAGGATCAGCAACGAGAAGTCAAGGCTATGCTACAGCAAGATATGGTTGGTTACATAAAAGCAACTCTGGACGCCGGTATGCAGGAAAGCATCGGTATCATGACGGACTATGTTGACCCTGGTCTGACCAAATTCATCAAGACCGTCATCGATGAGGTATGTAAAATGGCTTTCATGCCAACCAGATTTGCTTGAATGATGATACTGACGCCTGTTGTTTCATTCTATTTCCAGTACTGCAAAATTCCCTGGGTTGAAACAAGATGTGGCTATGCCTGCTCCGACCATGCCTCCGCTTTTAAGGCTGGCTTTCCTTCAGCATTAGTTACCGAGTCAACCTTTGAGAAGATCAACCCTTTTCTGCACACTGCGGTAGATTTCCTCGAGAATCTCTCTTTTGACCACATGCTGGAGCATGCGAAGATGACGCTCGGCTTTGTTCACGAGCTTGGTTTCCACAAATTCTGATGTGTCTGTATTATTAAAACCTATAATCACATAAATTTTAGCGTTAGTGTATAAAACATTCTTGACTGACAACATGGCTACTTCTACCATGGAGTTTGGTGACTTGATCCGAGGAGCTTGGTGCAAAGGCTATTTGATCAGGTCTCTACTATGGTAAAATTACCAGGAGAAGTAGAATTATTCGAGGTTCGTTTCGGGCAGAGCCTTGCATAGTCAACGATTCCACCTCGTTCATGTGTTAGAATGGGGCCATTTCTTATGACAATCCAACTTGGGCAAGTTGGGGAAGCATATATTTGCTATACGAGCACCCTCCTTTACCTTTACAGTCGTTTAGTCTTTTACATTAAAAAGTGGAGCTGACCAAGATGGGGCATTTGGTACGGGGAAGCCCACATGGGTCTGAGCTTTAAATCCACGATGCAAACCTACGGCCAGCCACACATATAGAGTTTCCTGCAACGTGAGTACGAAAACCTAATAAAACCTATATAAGAGAGCTGACCTCGACTAACAATACCACTCCTCATCATTCCCGTTCAAACCACGAAGAAAAAAAAAAAACCACACTCCAATAATCATCATCGTTGCCTTTATATATATATATATATAAAACAAAAACATCGAAACTTACCAATCATGGTTCGACTCAACCATCTCATCATCCTGCAGACATTCCTCTCCCTCGCAACAGGATGGATCATCCCGCCCAAGCTCAAAAACGGCGTGTACGAAATCACCTTCCAAAAGACCAACCGCGCGCCTCCGCAAACCCACGTGGTGCAGTATGCCATCGATCCGCACGCATGGTACGAGGCCGTGAAGTCCCGCAGCCGGTTCCACGCGCCGTGGCCGCGCGCCCAGCCGGGCTGCTACGTCAACGGGACGGGCATCACGGACGAGGGGGAGGTGCTCCTTGCGCGCAGCATGCTGGCGAACTGGTGCGAGGGGTTCGGCGTGCAGAAGCAGTCTGTCGTGGTGGCCGTGTATGGCTCGTCGGCGTGGTACCTGTGCAACTTTAGGCTGCATACCCATTTGCCGTATGGGCAGCAGTACTGCGCGCGCATCGAGGTGGTGACGGCTTCGCGGACGATCGGGGAGGCGTGCAGGGATCGGTTAGCGTGGGGGTATGTGGATGTGAGGAAGTGGAATGCGAGGTATGGGCGGGCGAGGGTCGGGAGTAATATCTGTGAGCATCTTGGGTGGGAGCAGGGGAAGCAGCTTTGGGTGAATTCGACGAGGCGGGTTGGGGAGTGATGTGGGTTTTTTTTTTTTTGGTCTGGGGGTCGTGGAGCCCATTGGGATGCTGGTCTTGATGGAAGGCATTGTGTTTTGGTTAGATGTTGAGGCATGTTGGCGACGGTCGATTGAGCTATGAAGCGTGGTTGTGAGGTCGCCCGGGGGGGGGGGGGGAGGGGGAGAACCCCATGAGGAAAGACTGTTCGTTCGTGAACCATTTGCTTTTTTTTTTTAATTTCGTTGTGGAATTGGACTTGGTGATTGTATCTGATTCCATGTGCGAGGCCTTGATGTCGAAAATGTCGCTGTCGTGGTCGAGCAACGTGTTGCCATCCGTGGATGAGGGCATCGACGCTGCGCCGGCAAACCCGATACCCACCCAGCACGCGTCGTCGATTCGCACCACCACCGCCAGCCGGCATCACAATCCCATATCATCATCACTAGCCTCGTCCCCCCCATCCCCATCCCCCCTCGCCTCTTCCTCCCTCCGCAAAGCCTCACCGCTCGCACCAATCCTCCTCACCGCGTCCACCACGCCCGTGACGAAGCCCCGACTCTCAGCAAGCTCCATGGCCCCAACGCCCCTCAAGCTCATCACCCCGTCCACCCCATTCTCCAACAACGCCGTGCTGCTCCTCATCTTGGCAGCCCTGACCTCCTGCAGATCCCGTAGCAGCGAGCGAACCTCCGAAGCGGACGCAAAGTCATCCCCCGCGTGCGCAAGCAGCATCTCCGCCATCTCAAGCCAGTGGTACGGCAACGCAGCAGACGGCGCGTCCGCCGTGCACGACGGCAAGAAGGGCGGCGACAGAGCGACGTCCGAGTCCGCCATTCGTCTGGCGTTCCCGCGTGAATCCGCTCGGGACGGCGGCGGCGGCGGCGGCGCCCAGCCCGTCACGTCGACTTTGGTTTCGTGGTGTATCACGTCGCGGAGGGAGTCGGGATGGAGCCATGGCGGAGGGACAATGTTGGCGCGCCGTTGCTTCTTGAGGAGAATCGCGAGCCATAGTGGGAGATTGTCTCTTCGCGGGGGTCGCAGTTGGGGAGTTGGGCCCTGTTGGGGTTTTGGTGTTGGTTAGGTGGACGGCGCGAGGGGGGTGAGCGGCGTGAATGTGGTACGCACCGATAAGAGATCAATCGACTCTAGTCTCTGTCTTGGGACTACTGTCACGAACTCCATTTCGCAGAGGAAAGCCACCTCCGAGGGCACCAGTCCTGGGGGCAGAGGCAGGGCCATGGCGAGAGCTGCGCTGTGGTCGTCGTCGGCCCTTGATAGAGAGTGTTGCGCGTGGCGCGTGTTAAAGAGGTGATGAATTGGGAGCAACGGTCGATGTGGGGTCAATGGGACCTTGGACATCTCAAGAAGATCCTAGTTAACCTAGGCTTAAGAGCGCCAATAAAGAAGGTTGCTGTGCGCCATAGGACCCACAACTAGGTCAGGTTAGATCAGGTCGGGTGAGATAGTCCCAGTGCTTACTTGCGGTAGTTAGTGCCCGTCGTTCCGTGTCGGACATCGGACCACACCAGCCCAGTTGCACCTTGCGCTAACCATGTTCGTATAGCGCATGGGGCATGGATATAGATACAACATGTAGGTGCGGAGTAGCCAAGTCGTAGGTAAGTGGTAATCGAATAAAACCTTGCAATTCATAACTTTGGCATCAATGAATCTGGTCAAGGTAAACTATCTAACAAAGCAAGATTCTCCAATATGCTGCTTCGACTCTCATCAGAAAAGCCATCGTATCCATTACCGTCTTGCGTACGAGCTTGGCGCGCAAGGTACTCGAGTAATCCGCGCAGGTTCTGATGAAAAATCTCGGCACCGAGCTCGCTCGACAAGCGCTGGCCACTCTGCAGATGAGCCTGAGCAGCAGCTCTATCACCATTAATGGTTTCAAATATGACAAAGAACATGCAGCATATTATGGCTTCGCGCAGATCCATCTGTTGTGAAGCAGCCCTGCGAATCTCTGACAGTGCAAGTCCATGGCATATGAGAGCCTCGCCGTAGTAATCTCTTTCGGTGACCTTCTCGACAGACACAAAATCGGGACTTTTGGCGTACATCAGTGTGTGTACGGCGAGATTGGCGTAGAGAATAGCTACGTTGTCTTGGACTAATTGAGCGAGAGTGGTCTCCCAGAAATAATCGTCAAAGAGTAGAGAGGACAGAGTGACGGGGGAAGAGGACGTAGCATCATGGTTTGAGTAGCTTGGGTAGGTTTGGATACTGCTTTGCGACTTGATTGGGGAAAGCAGTAGCAAGCTCTCAGGTGACTGCAAGTGCGACATATAATCCGGTGAAGTCGTGTCAAGCTCTTCGGGCGATGAGGTAACCTCAAGATCCGGGTTGGGAAGCGCCATGAGGGGCTTTTGGAGTGTGGAATTGGTTGTCGCCGACTTGGAATGGCCGAGAATGGCCTCGTAGCCGCCACAGTAGCCTGCCCACTTCATGCAGTTCTTGCAAGCAGGCTTCGTCTCATCGCATTTTACATGACGCTTTCTATGAGTCCATCATGTTAGTGTGCTGCTGTTCCGCAGTCTGACGCTGCATTGCGGCAGGAAATGATGTTCTTACTTGCCTACAAAATTCCGTGTTAGTCACCATGCGATCTCATGTAACTGGTTGTCTATATCAAGTGATAACACTATGGGGGGGTTCTGGCTGCTACTCACAAGTGACACATCCTGTTCGAACTTTGGCAAACTTGGCACGTGTCGCGCGTTTCCTCTTGGTGACAGGAAAACTTGACATCAGAGTCTCTTGGCTTGAGCACCTATATTACGTCCAAAGGTCAGTCACGACGCCGTATGATGATGGGAACGCAGCATCGCAATGGTTGGCAGCGCACTGTTGTGACTGTTCTTCTGCTGGAGAACTTTTGGGCATTGCGAAAGAATATCCTCACGCGATCAGATACTGGTATGACGTAGAAGTCCTTTTCACTGCGACACAAGAGCAGTGAGATCTTCGCTGCAAATAGAGGAAGACGACTCGGACCGTTGTTGTGTCGGGGAGTTTATTAGTTCGAGCTTGGGGCCTAGAATCGAAACCATGCCGAGCCGCAGCTTTTCTTTTATTTAACGCCTGCGCGAACCATACAGGAAAATACATGTAAGCCTGCAAAGTGCATACAGTTTGTGAGACCCGACTTTTCCCTCGGGCTTCAGGAATCATGGCTCCGGGGCGCAGATGGCCAGGGCTGAGCCAGCCACGAGAAAGGCAAAACTTCCCGTCGTCCCCGTATCCTTCTAGACGGAACCCTATCGCATCAGGTCAGCCTGCCCTGGGTAAGTAATCGGCCTTCAGGTGAGCGTCAAGGGGAAGGAGAAAAAGCAAAGAAGGACAGAAGTTGCTAAGGGGTGGGTAAATAGACGAGATGGTGGGTTGAAGAACGCAAAAGCAGGAAGGTGGTAGGTACGTACCTAGGTAGGAGGTACATATATAAGCAGGGACAGGATGGGGGGGAGATGAAGCATCGGCGACCAAATCGGTGGGCGTGGGGCTGTGGGCGGGGTTCCAGTAAATCTCAGGTCCAGAGTGGAGCCAAAATGGGTGTATTTTTCGCAGGCGGTGAAGCGTTTTGCATATGCCGGGCATATGCCTAATATTATGCAGAATGCACAGTGTATTAGTGCGAATTAACATTTTGATATTTAGTGGTATATGCACTAATATCTTGGTATAGTGCTATAGAAATGTACTCTAGATTTCTTGCTTAGAAATTAATACTGTGTGATTAGCATATGCTATTCTGCCTAAATCTACACCCGCTCTGGCTCTGAGATTCAAGCCACGTCTCTCCTCGGTGTCCTAGGCTAGCACTAGAGCTAGTGCTAGGCAGGCACCTAGGGTTAGTCAGCTTGGCAGGCAGGGTTTTGACAGCCATTAGGCAAACGAGAACACTGTACTCGAATAATTAATTCAACTGCTCAGAGATACCTTGCACATCAGCCCTACAAGGCGGGTCCGTCCTCCAGAGTCCAGACATCTGTCTCGGCGCTTGGTTCATCCAGAGCCCCTTTCCTACCTCCCTTTGCAATCAAGCGTGTCAAGTCCTGTCTGCCGAACCCTGAAGGGATACCAGACCCGAAATAAAAAGAAACTTCATCTACGACAGAGTTTCATAGAAGCTGTCGATGCAAGCGATACAAAGCAATTTTTCCGCATACCATCGGACGGCTCGCTCGCGGCATTTGACTCCAACCAGACGCAAGATAAAGAAGCTTAACGGCGACCGCCCTCGCGTTGCCTGCTGCAGAACCCGTGTATCGTCACCAGGCATCATACTCGGTACGATCAACACCAAGTGGCGGCCCTACAAGCCTTCTGAGGAATGTGCTGACGTGGTCTAGATTAGAGCCATGCCGGCGAGCTGAGGTAGGTGTGACGGAAAAGGACGTAAACTACGATGCATCGCTGTACCCTGGTTCAACATGGTCTATCAGTTGCTGTCGTGTAATCGACCGATTTTTATTCGAGTCCGAAATGGATACCATTCTGGACGTTATCCTCGGTCAAGTGCTGCTGTGCGTCGAGAGTAAGAAGCTCTGGAACCGGCATTGATGATGAGAGGCAGGCTACGGATGAGATGAGCGCGCCGACATCGCTAGTCGCTATTTTCCGCGTCAACGATAAACATGGATGGATGCTTACAGGGAGGCTGAGCGCCATGATGACTATGACTGTGACTGTGACCAGACAGACGTTGATGGCCAGGGAAACGGCCCGCGTGTCTTGGTTCTGGTTTCGTCTGGTATTGCGTGGCGTTGCGCCAACCATCGGGCACCTAGGTATTTGGCATCTGCACCTGGGTACTAGATCTGACTCGACTGACTCTGACTCGACTGTATTACTCCGTATGGCGGCGATGCTAGTGCCTCCGACTCCCTGGTCTTCGCGGGGCGTAGAGCGGAAGCCTTCCGTCCGGGCTTGGCCAGTTGCGCTGTCGACAAATTAACTGGGACCAGACCAGACCAGACCAGACATGGATGTCCTGATGCATCCTGATAAATCTTGATGTTCAACACCTTGCCAGTTGTTGCTGTGCGTCGATCCGGCAGAGAGCCGAGGAGTCAGAGCCGAGGAGCCAGTCTCGGGGCACTGACTCCTCCTGCACGAAGCCCAGGCAGGGTCTGCGCTGTGACCCCCAAGACTGGACCGCTGTTGCATCAAATAGGTCTCAATATTCCGTATGGTCAACTGGTCTGGTACCTTGTACGTCCGGCGGCTTCTGTGGAGCTTCCTTGTTAATTCTCCGATGAGCCATCCCCTGTGTGCCTTGACGGCGCTAAGGACCACCACATGCAGGCAGGGGCAGGGGCCACCGCCCCTTATTACCTACCTAGGTCGCTTATCATCAGCACCAGACTGCACTGCACGTACAGTTATGTCATTGCTGCTCGACGCCGCCGATGATCGGTGTAATATGGAATATGGAATATGGATCCATGGAATACCGAGATGTTCCACTCCGTCTTTCAACATTTCCAAGACGTTAGTTGTGCCGCCGCCACGATTTCAACTCCATGACCCTAATCATCTCACTCAATGCATGCATACCTCATCTGGTCTAGGACGCCGTCGATTGTAGGCAGACAAATGATGACGTGCTGCATAATGTGCGCAGTCAGTGCCCCGCAGCAGCGCGTACAGAAAGCAAAGAACACTGCAGTGATTGCGGTGCAAGTTGATGTGACGTGGGCTGCAATGACGCAGGCTCGCGTAAGCGTTGATTCCGACGTGACTCATCTCCTATGGTGAGGTGAGATGATGGGCTTGCGTGCGGGTCTTGCCCTCCTTCTCTCTGTGTTTCTCTGACTGGTCCCCTTGGGCAACGACTCTGGCCGCAGGGCAAGCCAAGAAGGGCCATGGAGTTTCCGTCGAAATCGGGCTTCGAATTGCATGCCATGATGGCGCGGGCAGATGGACCTGATTTTCACAATGTGGCTTGTCCAGATCGGACCAGACTCGACTATCCGCAGAGCACACCTTCGCATTGCCATTTATTGCCTCGCCTCGTCTCCATCGTGCCGCAGACATGGGGTCGGTACGGAGTCATTGAACCGGCATCATAGCATCATACAGTATAGTCGGGCTGCAGCATCCTGGTCTCGTCCGAACCGGATAGACGGGACCAGAATTACTCAGTTGTCGAAGAATAACGGCCTGATACTCCCAGTCCCGCGGGCCAGCCTGCGTTGATCCTGTCCTGCACGAGCAAAAAACAATGTATCACAGTTGTGGCCGTCGAAAAACACCAATTTACCAACGTACATACAGGAAAGATGACATGGCTTAGGCGTGTAATCGCTTCTCTCCAATCACACCAGATGTGACAGCTTGACAAGGGCGCGGGAGCGGAAGGGGGGGGGGGGGTCAGAGCCGTCCCAAGATGAAGGTCATCGATGCAGGACCCTGGGAAGAAAGAAAAAAAGAAGGTCGTAAGAAGACCGTGCCAACAGGACAGATGATGAGCGCGATTTATCGTGCGATGGACGCCGGGCCAAGCCACTCCCAAATCGCCAGTTTATTGTTTCGCAGCCGTCACAGCAAGCGCAGCACGTACCTGTGCGGGTGTAACGTACGCGAGGCGACGGTCAGCCGCGATAGCTTTATGTTCCTTTGTGCTTGTACCCTGGGGCAAGTTACACTCTAATATACCCCTAATCTCCTTCAATCACAGGCTACTCTAGTAGAACGCATTACAGAGCTTCTAACTAAGATTGAGGGCTGCACTATATAACATCCTCTTTTGTTAAGCCCACAACACCACGATGTCTCAGTGTGGTCGTGCCACTGTGGAACACCACGAAGCTTGTTTGAGCAGGCTGCACACGTCAAGTGCGTGGTTGCTTTAAGCCGACGCAATAGGCTGTTTCCTTTCAAACACTAGACTTCCAAGGGATTACAGTGGTTAGACTTTACTTGGGACTTCTATAATACTAGTGATTCTATACGGTTAGCGCTATAAGGGCTCCTTTCTATTATCTACCGCAAGAGAGCGCACCTAATATCTAGACCCCTAGAACTACAAGGGGCAACCTAATAAGAATCAACTACATACAGACGCTTTACGCCCTCCTCTTCCCCTCCTATACAGTATACTATAGCGTCCCTTAGTCGGGCGCTGCTTGTGCCTCGCTGGACAGAGCTATGATTGTCTACAACCCTTCAGAGCTCTGGAACGAGACTCCCTCACCAAGGGCGTCCCAACCTACTACCACCGCACTCTTTCTTTTACAAACTCTTTACCTTTGATCACTGCTCTGCACGGACTCATTCTCGCTATACGAATGGCCTTGTTAAGCTGGGCACAACTAAAGAGGAGAGGCTCATAATCGATAGTTTAGCACTCAGACAGTCCTACAAGCGCCAAGAATGCAAGCCGAGGGCCCGAACGTCGGTCAAGGGTCAAGATTGAGAAGCGCTACGGACCGAAGGAGAGACTATGAAGTAGACTGGAAAAGACATACTAATCTTGGACTTCAAGGGAGCTATCGCTTACAGCATGGATAAAGGACCTAGCCCGCAAGATTAGCGTCGTTCGCGATCACGGAGAGCATCCTTATTTTATCGCTTGATCGCAGGCTGAATCCTGGCAAGATGCCAGGTCACTCAGGCATGTATCAGCGGTATCAGCCTCGGGAGCCTTTCCGGTAGCTTGCCTAATGGCATCATCCCTTCGTTGTTTAGCCCAATCTCTACCATTCTGGTAGGCATTGTACCCCTTTCCCGAAATGTATCAACATCACTGGTCAAGGCCCAAGCCTTAACCAAGGTCATAACATATTGGGGTCTTGTGCTGCCCGCGAGCGGCGGTATTGGATGAACGGTGTATATTTTGAGTTGAACAATGTGGCGGATGGAGGCCAAGGTGTAGGCCTGGTTGCTAAGTTGTTGTTTTGAGTGGCCGTAAGACTGAAGACTTAGCATGCCCCTTGGCCCCAAGGCTCCATCGTAGTATGCTTGTCCTCTGGCACGGCTATGCTTCTGTCTCTTTGGTTGCAAGCCATTGTTCGGCGGTAGTTGGGTCGAGGTAGATGAGGGGGGCAACGCCTAACAATAGCGCGCACTATAATTGGCTAGTCACAGCTAGCCCATATCCTCGGCTTCCCCTTTCCTACTAAGTTATTACAACACACACAACAACCCATAAAGCACTAGTGCATACAGCTATGCCCTTGGTTCTCCCAACTGATACTATAAAAAAAATAGAACCACATGTAGTAATTAGGACCCACACCTTAAAGCCACTAGGACCTACGGAATAACTACAGCTAGGCTAGGTTAGGTTAGGTCATTTACAGACTCCGCATAAAACACTCCGGCCCATCCCAGTTCATGGCCCGCGGACGCCCGGCTCGACGCAGGCGTAGGACTACATGTCTGGTAGCTATATTAGGCGCAGGCCCCGCCCCGCCCCGTCCCGTCCCGTTTCTGAGGGTCCGGATACTTCTGAAATCTAGTGTCCTGCGGCCAGATGCAACGCAACGCAACCCAATACAACCGAATCGCACTGCGGTCCTTCCTCCCGTTGCTCTGTCTTCTGTAAACAGACATTTCGATGCTGTACATCCGGAGAGCTCGCCTTGCCCATTAGAACAGCAATGACCCTGCCGCATACCCCCCTCATCATCTCCGAAGCCACACCCGATGAACGAGCCAACATATGGACAAGTCACCAACCGTTCTGGGGATCAGACTTCACTCCCGAAGAGTACACGCGCCGCGAAGAACAACTCCTCACCAACCGCCTCACCCGGAACGGCGGCCTAAAAACCTGGATTCTGACTCACGCCTCCCCCACCACCGTCCAGAATGCCGTCTCCCCCACCCGTCCGGTCCTCTCCTCCCTGGAAACATACCGCAGGAGGGCCGTCGTGCGAACGCAACAAGGCCACATCCGCGATGTGACCGCCCACGGCGTCGCCTCAGTCTTCACCTCCCCCGAACACCGCCGCCAAGGCCACGCCTCGACCATCATCTCCCTCCTCGGCGACAAACTCGCGGCGCAACAGGCCCGAGACCCCGGCAGCGCCGAGTTCTCCATCCTCTTCTCCGACATAGGCAAGATCTTCTACGCAGAACGAGGATGGACCCCCTTCCCGAGCACCCATTGGAGTTTCCAAGTGAACCCCTTTTCCACTCCCCATGATGGATGCCTGACGCTAATCACAGACGACAATCTGCCCGCGGTGGCAGACTTGGACGAGCAGACTCTTCGGAAGAAGCTGGCGACCATGCCGGGGAAGCCCCATGTCGTGAGAGTTGCTGTTCTTCCAGACTTGGCTACCTATGAGTGGCACTTCGCCAGGGGAGCATCTTTATCCAGCCATTTTCTTGGGAAAGTTTCCACGGTTCATGGTGCCATCTATACGCCGCCCGGACGGCCCCGTTCCCGAGTTTGGATGTTGTGGTCTCCCAGCGTGCCAGGAGGAAAGGAGAGCCCACAGAAGAATGTCATGGACATTCTTCGTTTTGCGTTTGAGGACGATAGTCTGCCGGATGTGGAGCTGGCAACGGCTCTCGAGGCCATTATGGGTGTCGCGCATACCCAGGCAAGAGAATGGCTTTGTCCCAAAGTGAACATGTGGAATCCAGATGAACGCACGCAAATGCTGGTGGCACGTACGCCAACCCTAAAGAGCGAGCTTGTTGTCCGAGAAACATCAAGCATTGCAAGTCTCAGATGGTTTGGTGAAGGCTCAGTCTCAAATGTAGAATGGGTCGACAATGAGAAATTTGGGTGGTGTTGACAATAGAATCAACGCACGTAGACAAGCCTCACGCAAACAGTATTAGACACATTAGAGAGGAAATTTTGATTCAAGTCATGATCTCTTCATTTGCTTCTTGGTCACGAGTGGATATCGCCAAAGATTCTTTATATATATATAAAATGGATATCCACAATGCTCACCTTTCCCTCAATATGTGACGTCTAAAACTGTACGCCTACTCCAAGCGCCCATGATGTCTCTTCATTGTGAATCTTGTTTTGCACCTTCGCTTCCTTGTTCGCAGCCTCTAATAGCTTCTACCAAACATGACCCATTTCTGAGCTTTGCCCTTGCATTCAGGATTCAAGCACGGAGTTTCGCCAGGGACCAGGTCGGTTCCTTCAGGCTGGTCAAATGGAATGCACAAACTCTTCATGCCCATGGAGGGAAGCTTCTGGTTCTCCGGGACATCACGGTTGTCATCACTCCGAGTAGTCAGCTCCTTGATGCGATCCTCGCACTTGCCATCAAGGCAGAAAGGAATAAGGACAACGTTCTTATCATCCAAGGAAGGAAGTACATCATCCCACTTGGTGATCTGCTTGCGATGCTCCCGGAATGCCAATTCCGCCTTCTTGTACATATCCGCCTGTATTGTTTCAAGGAGCTCGGGAACCTTGACAGCCAGATCTGCAATGGGGATCTCACCCTTCTCACCCGTATCACGCCGAGCATAAGTTACGACTCCTTTTGCCGCATCTTTGGGTCCAAACTCCAGACGGAGCGGCACTCCCTTCATCTCCCAATCGTTAAATTTCCAGGCGGGAGTGTAACCCTCTCTCCAATCAGAGTCGCATCTCACACCCGTCTTCTTGAGAATAACACGCATATCGTCCATCTGATCCTCATGATTCTTCTTGACCTCATCAGTAGTGTTCTTATTGATACCAACAGGAACGAGGATGGCTTGGAGTTGGGCAACACGGGGCGGCAGCACAAGTCCTTTATCGTCACCATGTACCATGACCATAACGCCAATAACACGAGTGGACAGCCCCCAAGAGTTCTGCCACACATTGACATGCTGGCCCTTGTTTTGAGGATCTTCCACCGTAATTTGGAACATTTTACTGAAGTTCTGCCCCAGCGCATGAGAAGTGGCACCCTGGATACCTCGGCCATTGGATGGAATATATCCTTCTACAGTGGTGGTATAATAACCTCCTGCAAACTTCTCGTTCTCCGTCTTGGTACCACGAACGACAGGAACGGCAAGGAGCTGCTCATATACACCTGCATAGAGCTCCAAAATCTCCAGGACTTCTTTGCTCGCCAGCTCTTCGGTCAGATGAGCAGTGTGGCCTTCTTGCCAAAGGAATTCTCGGGTTCGAAGGAATGGGGTGGTCTGTTTTGCTTCCCAGCGCACGACAGAGTTCCATTGGTTCAATCGCAGGGGAAGATCACGGTGGCTGCGAATCCATTTGGAATAGTAGGGATACATGACAGCCTCGGAAGTAGGACGAATAGCGACGGGGACTTCGAGCTTCTTGTCACCACTAATATGAGCGTAAAATCAATATCTGAATATACAATAACCTCGGAAAAAGACGAAAGGAAAATACATACGCTCTTTCTACCCAGGCTAGTTCGGGAGCAAAGCCCTCGACATGATCCTTCTCTTTATCCAGAGATGTCTTGGACAAAAACATGGGGAAACTAGTTTCCTCGACTCCCATCTCTTCAATATGACCCTGGAACCACTTGCGAATGGTGTTCCAGATGTGCATAGACAAAGGACGTAAGACGAAAAAGCCAGAAATTTCCTGGTAGTACTCGACCATTTCGGCCTTGAGGACCACTTCCTGATACCATGCTGAAAAGTTCTCCGCCTTGGAGTTTGTGATGCCGATGATGTCTTCCGATTTCTTGCCTCCAACAACTTTCTTGGCTGCCTTAGCTGCCTTTACAGCAGCAAGCTGGGCCTGCTTCTCGGCCTTCTGCAAGGCGCTTTTTGACTGCTCAGCGGAGGTCTCCATTTTAATGTGCAACTCGAATTTGGTAAATTGAGGGCAAAACAGGGGTACGAAAAACGAAACTAAAGAGCTTTTCCAATTAATTTAGCCAGGTCGGTCTGACGCTGGATTGCTTATCTGAGCAATAAGTCGTGGCTCAAGAAGCTGTCCTTAACGGTTGTGCGCTTTCAATAGAAGGAAGGGGGGGGGGGCAAGGGACAAGGTGGATGACTCTTTGCACCGGCATCGGTGTCGCTGCTGTGGCAAGTGTGCCCCGCGGGCCCTTTCTTTCTTTCCCCATTCCTCTCTCTCTTTTTTTTTTTTTTTTTTTTAAAGGCGGGGCACGAAACGCTGTTGGTGCAGTGTCGTCACAGTAGCCCCCGGTCCGTGCGCCTCCCTCCATTATCATAACACCTCTTGACCACGGAGCTGGAAGAATCTCAGCTTCCGGGCAAAAGTTCGAGGGGCACATGGGCGGAGCAGGCACAACGACCACTTGAAGCTTCCGCAGCTGGCGGCGGTTCTCAACCCACAACCCGCAGGCAGGAATTCCATTCGCGACGACGACACTCCGCCAGTTCGTTAGTTCACACATAGTGCCCGATATTTTGGATTGCCGCAAATATGGCCACTATGTTCGAGCAGCCTCGGAACGGCACTCTTTTCTTAGGGGGTCAAAAAATCTCAGGATCCGACATTCGTGATCAGAATGGTACGTCTCCTGACAGTGGAGTGTCAACGGTCGACGATGTTCCATGCTAATCTTTGCTGCAGTCCTCGCTACGCAGGCGATCGCGAATGTTGTTAAGAGCTCTTTTGGTCCCAGCGGCCTGGATAAGATGATGGTTGACGACATTGGCGTAAGCATCTTTCTACTTGTCTCGCACTCTTCTTAGCTCTTCGTAAAATCAGCCTCTCACGCATGGAAACAGGATGTAACGGTAACTAACGACGGCGCCACAATCTTGAGCCTTCTCGACGTCGAAGATCCCGCAGGAAAAATCCTTGTCGACTTAGCACAGCAGCAGGATAAAGAAGTTGGTGATGGCACTACTTCTGTTGTCCTTATTGCTGCTGAGCTTTTGCGAAGAGGAAACGAACTGATGAAGAACCGCATCCACCCCACCACCATTATTACCGGCTACCGATTAGCCCTTCGAGAAGCTGTCAAGTATCTAAATGAAAATGTCAGCATCAAGGTCGAGAATCTCGGCCGCGAGTCCCTACTCAATATCGCCAAGACCTCCATGTCCAGCAAGATCATCGGAGCCGATTCAGAATTTTTCTCTAACATGGTAGTTGACGCTATGCAAGCCGTAAAGACCACCAACAACCGCAACGAGAACAAGTACCCAGTCAAGGCTGTCAATATCCTCAAGGCGCACGGCAAAAGTGTGCTTGAGTCGATGTTGATCAAGGGCTACGCATTGAACTGCACTGTGGCGTCACAAGCCATGCCTACTCATATTCAAGACGCCAAGATTGCTCTCCTCGACATGAATCTACAAAAGGAAAGAATGAAGATGGGTGTTCAAATCACCGTCGATGATCCTCGGCAGTTGGAGGAAATTCGTGCACGAGAATCCGGGATGATTCTTGAGCGAGTAGAAATGATTCTTAAAGCCGGTGCCAACGTTGTCTTGACTACCAAGGGTATCGACGATTTGGTCTTGAAGATGTTTGTCGAGCGCGGTGCCATGGGTGTTCGACGCTGTAAGAAGGAGGATCTGCGAAGAATTGCCAAGGCTACTGGTGGCACTCTGCTGAGCACTCTTTCCGATTTGAACGGTGACGAAAAGTTTGAGCCGTCTTGTCTAGGCCACGCTGAATCCGTCAGCCAGGAGCGCATCTCCGACGACGAATGCATTCTGATCAAGGGAACTAAAGCTCACTCTTCTGCCTCGGTGATCCTCCGCGGACCAAATGACTACTCACTCGATGAGATGGAACGCTCTGTGCATGATTCCCTATGTGCTGTCAAGCGAACTCTAGAGAGTGGCAGCATCGTTCCCGGAGGCGGCGCCGTAGAGACGGCCCTCCACATATACCTGGAAGAATTTGCCGGTACTGTGGGATCCCGGGAACAGCTCGCTATCGGCGAATTCGCCCAGTCTCTCCTCATTATTCCCAAGACCTTGGCTGTCAATGCAGCCAAGGACGCGGCCGAACTCGTGGCACAGTTGCGATCACGGCACGCTCTGTCGCAACGCATCCAGGAAGGTGATGCCAGCGAAGATGAGAAGAGCACTGCTAAGAAGAAGGGCTACAAGAATTATGGTCTGGACTTGATGCGTGGCAAGGTTGTAGATGAGCTGAAACTGGGTGTTCTGGAACCCAGCATGAGCAAAGTACGACAGCTGAAGAGCGCTGTCGAGGCTTGCATCAGCATCATGAGAATAGATACCTTGATCAAGTTGGACCCGGAGCAGAAGGAAGCGGATGATGGTCATGGCCACTAAGTGAAAATGCGAAGAAAACTTCAGGGAATGAGAAAAAAGGAAAGGGCAATACAAGTGTAATTACATCTCCGTAACATAGACATCTACTACAAATCTGAAGGACATGTTGTGGATTGTCCGTTTTCCACTATTCTGCGCTTAAATGTGTACCTAGGCATGTAATGCAGCGTACAGAAGATCACATACCGTGGGAATAAAAAATACAGACACCGTCATCGACTGAAGCCCTGCCGAGAAAAAACACGACGCAGGGAAATTCCATTCCAACAAAGAGAATGATTCGTAGTACCTTGTATATTTTATACACAGCCAATGGCTCATGTCTAAGAGAACAGGAGTGGGCGCCCTACACAGAACAGGACCAGCTTTCTCTCCCACTGCGCCCTTCTATTTCCCTACCTCTTGACCCCCCATCCAATTCTCATCCAGCCGCCTGAAAACAATATGAACATCTATTTGTCGATCCGCTCGAGACCAGCCTTACTCCTACACCAAGTCAAGCACCTTAACCAACGACCAACTTGCCGTCCTCGGGGAAGTCGTATTCGGGGATTTCGAGGTTAAGCGGAGCAGGGCCCTTCCTTATCCGTCCGGAGATATCGTAGTGAGAGCCGTGGCAAGGGCAGAACCAGCCGCCAAAGTCGCCGGCCTCGCCAATGGGGACACAACCAAGATGGGTGCAAACGCCTGATGGCAAAACGAAAGTTAAAACAAAAAAGTGTCCAGTAACGATGCGCCGCGACAGAGTTTTCATCTTACCCAGCATGACAAGCCACTCGGGCTTCTTGACGCGCTCCTCGTCGGCCTGGGGGTCTCGCAGACTGGCGACATTGACCTTGTTGGCGGCCTCGATCTCGTCCTGCGTTCGGTGGCGGATGAAGACGGGCTTGCCGCGCCACTTGATGATGACCTGAAACGGGGCGTCAGGCGTGGGAAAATGAGTTCCGCGATGAGAGTACCCGACTTACGTTCTTGCCCTCGGGGATGGCATTCAGGTCGACTTCCACCTTGGCCATGGCCAAAACATCGGCGGAAGCGGACATGTTGACGAGGAATTCTAGCAGGCATCAGCACCCATTCTGCGGTGATAAAAAAAAAAAAAAAGTGTTCTAGGCGTCCCGAGGTGCCCTCAATGGCATTGGGGCCGCCAGACCCGAGATCGACAGCCCCCTTTCGCAGACGTACCCTGAACAGTACTCTTAGCTCCGGCAGCAGACAAGGCACCCATCGTGCCGACCATGAAGTAGGAGAACAGCTTGTTCGTCCCTTCGCCCTTGTTGTTCATGTACTTTGAGAAATCGGGGATCGAGCTGCCCTTGTCGGAACCCATCTTGAAGGGGCTCTGGTAGGAGGAGGTCGCGCTGTCAGATCGCATGGCAGTGCTGCTCATGGCACGCACCGCCGGGGAGGCAGGCCGAAAACCTGAGCGCAGGCATGATCTGGAGGCGGAAGCGAGGGATGCCATCGCGAAGGAAAGCGGGGGCTCGGTGCGTAGGCGACGGAGAGAAGTGAGATGCGGGAGATATGAGGTTCTTCTCTTCCTTTGGAAGTCAACTCGGCTGTGACGATGCTTGGTTGCCGAAAGTTTTGGAAGCAAAAGCGCTGCCTGAGGTTGTCAGCCAGCGGCCGGCTCGGAAATTGGCGGCTGCTGATTGGGCGAGTTGCTTATTGTGCTGGCTTTTCCGGACTCGCCCGGGCATGTGCCTGGTTTAACACCATCAACGTGACCCACTCCCGGTTGTCCACCTCGCATGCGACGAACGAACATATTGACCACGTTTGTGCGTAATTATAGCTGTGGTTGGCAATACTCAGACCAGCTTGTATTCAAAGCGTAATCATTCCTATCAAATGCTCCAAAATGAATTGCGCCAATTCCCCAATGTCGATCAATCATATCCATAATCCTGACATGTACCCTCAATCGACGTTGTTCATCTCGTCTTTGACCGTTAGTGCATCCTCCTCAACTCCTCAATTATATTTCTCATGTCTTCGACACTAGGTCCAAGGCCCTCGCAAACAAGCCCCTGTTTCTCTTCGTCTAGATCCAGAAATCTTTCAATCATCTCGCCGTCTATAAAGCGGAAGGGACTTTCGGCACCACGGCTCTCGTTCCTGAAGGCGCGCCAAAGGTCAAAGCTGATATTGCCAGGGGCATAGATGTAACCTTGTAGTCTCGTTTGAAAGGTGATGAGGAGGTCTTGATAGCTCGGAGAAATGTCTCCGTACAAATACAGAGCGCCCTCAATCTATGTTCATGTCAGTCAGCAATTGTGGAATGCGGGAGATGCAGGATGACCTACCGATCCAAGAAACGCCTTTGGTGACACTACGGCGTTCTCAGTCGATGCGATGTGCAACCTTCTGATTCGATTGATTTGCTCGCCAATATTCATTTCGCTCGTGACCTGTAGCTTGCTGCTGTCGTGCTCCGTAGGTGCGTCCTTGTTGCGTTCCAAGACGACAATGTTCCCTTGCGCGTCTGCCTCCAGCCATCTTTCACCGTCCAGGTGGCAAACCGATGTGGCCCATCCAGGCTGATTATGTCGTGCTTTCTCCTCCAACCGCGCGCGAGAACCCTCTTGTGCCGGGAAAAACTCGAGCAAAGATAAAGACTGCATCAAATCAACAACCCCAATAGTGTTATCGGAAATATCCAGGTCCACGGGAAAGGAACCTGGCCGATAAGCAGCTATCTTCTGCATTGAGCCAGATGCAGTAGTGTTTTCCAAGTAATTGAAAACAACCACGGTTTTCGAGAGGCCAGCCACGATATGTTCGCCCAATACTCCGAGGCATCGGCACGCGCCTTTGAGGTTATGCGCAACAATTCGATATACTTGCCGTTTCTCGTCAACACCGAGCACGAGGATCCGACCGCGAATGTCACCTTCTTCGGCATCCTCATCGGTAATAAAACTAGTTCCGACTATGAATCGCTCTGCTCTGTTGCCGGCACTGTTCGGTAGTTCTGCGCGTATAACAGCTTCGACCAACTCTAAGGACGTGGAGCCGTCAAGGATAAATGGTTTACCCAACTCTTTTAGAATTATCTCGTCGACTAGTCTGAATGAGCTGGTGATAATTTCTTCGTTGCAGACAAGCTCTTTCTTGATACAGCCGAGCCCGAAGGCTTTCAGGGTTGGTGAGTATGCAAGCCGACGAACTGTCTCCTTCATAGAAAGCGATTTGATATGAGTGAGTCGTTCTTTGTCAATGCGACAAAGTCGAATATGACTATCCGTAGAAATGACAATGGAATTAGGGTAGGCCTCGGAATCAAACGGTGCAACATGTGTTGTATCATCGGCCATGGTTGCTGAGTATACTATTCGGCCCTCGGCACTGTATATCAAACTAGCATGTTCTGTCGTTGCGAAGACGTTGCAGGTACCATCGCTTTGTGGCAGGATATGTAATCGAGCAGCACTGCTTCCCAGTGTAACACTCTTGCGCGTTGATAATGCATAGTCAAGAGGCGAAACGTTAAAAGTGATCACATTACCATCTTCAAGAGCTACGAGAAGGGTGGGTCCTGAGGTTTCGGGCGGATGAAGCTGGACGAGGGCAAGATCTCGAGGGACAGACGCACTATCCTCGGTGCTTCTGAATGATTCGCCATGCAATGGTTGTAGCGTTGCGAGTTCCACAATGGAGATAGTCCCAGAAGTCCACCAGCCAACAATACCGATATCAGAGGTATCTCTCGCGGCGTGCAGACAAGAGATCTGATCTGGCTGGTTGGTTGCGGGATCAGGGGGCGCTGCACGGCAAGTGGCCGCTAGATGATTGTTCAGGTCCAATGAAACAAGTGTTGATCCATCGATAGATAAAAGAGCCCATTTGGAGTTTACCGATACGGTAGTGATCATCTTGCCTTCGGGGCAATCCCATACGTCTACTGCCACTCCACTCTCGGCATCAAGCAGGGTGACACACTGTTGCGTGACTTGAAGTAGTTGTGAGCTGTTACTGGGTAGGTTGGCGGCAAGCAGGGTTTCCTGGCCAAAAGCCATGCCCTGAAACTCGTACACTTCCTCAATGCCACCTTCAGAGTCAAATTTAAACACTCGAGTGTCTCCAATGGTGGAGACAATTAGTGTATCGACATGAGCTGCGCCATAGGATTTCAGGGTGAAGAGGCCGCTGGTATTTCGTATTTCATCAAGAATTCCCTCATTTTCAAGCCCTATGCCACTTCGAATACTCCGTAAGCTGCCGTCGTGGTATGCACCACAGCCAGCCACGATTCTAGCTTGCCCTGAAGCGAAAGCATTTCCACTCTGTGCGTCGCCTTCTCTATTTCCCATGTCCATAATAGCGAAATCCAAAATTGGCGCATTGTTCGACAAAGTTTTCACCAGTGACATAGTCTGTGTGAAAAGATCGATATGAAGCAGTTGTGAATCTCCGTGATGAGATGCCACAAATAGCCTGTCATTACCCATATAGACCAGCGCAGAAGCCCGGGATGTGACAGATGTGACATGTGTTGAGTCCCTGAATGTCAATGGTGACACGGTCATGCCCGTTACCACTTCTCCTGTTGGTTCGATTGCTGTTTCGATGGTAAGGAGATCCAGTTGACCGTAATCATCGGCGAGCAGATAGTTGGTACCATCATATTCCGCCCATGCGACGTATATTTTAGGTTCATGTAAAGGAGAGGACACGCTGGAGTACGTGAGACTGTCAAAGTATGTCAAAAGTGTCTCCCCGACGACAAGCAATCCTCCTAAGTGCGTCTTTGCACCTTCGGTATTGCGAACATTATATCGCTTTTCCTCATTCACTGGAACGGGAATGAGCATAGAAGCATATGGATCAGCAATGACCTGGTCAAGCTCTCGCTCTTTATCAGGGTCAAATCTGGACACGTCTCCACCCATGTCGTCCTTTGTGAGCCGGTATACTGCGATCCGGGCCTCTTCTTCGTCGAGCTGTGATTTGTATAGAAAAGCAATTCGTGGATGGCCAGTCCTGCTGTGCAGGAAAGTGCTTGCTTTCATCCATAGCTCGGTCAAGCGGACTTGGGCTAGGGCAACCAACCTTGTGGCAGCGACTCTGCGGGCGGGCAGCCGAAATACGTTGAGCACACCCTCCCACAAGTGCATAGCCATAAACTTGCCAGTCGGATCTACCAAGCATTTGTTCTGACTTTGCGAGTGCCTCATATACTGCTCAGCTGTATCTTCAATAGTTTGCTCAATCGTCTCGAGCTCGTTTGTTTCGGCATTCCAGGCAACATTGAAGTACTGCAGCCGGTCGGTGCCAATGAAGAGTAAATCGGTGAGAGAGTCTTTGGGCTGGAGGCGCTGAAGCATCGAGATAGTTCCAAATATGAGCTTCGTATGGAGACACGACATGCCCTCGTCGGTAAGGCGCCATATTTCCAATCGATTGGCTTTCCTGGAATTTGTGCAGGTCAAGTCAGTGGCGGGGTTTGAATGTGGCATCAATTGCATCACAGCTCGTAGCTCAGACAGCACTTACGCAACCACCAAGTCCTCTGCGTCTGGAGACAGAAATCTGATACGCAGGGCATGTCGAATGCTGGTCGGTAAATGCACCGGAGCAATGTACGACATGTTGGGTCTGATGCACCAGAACGGGATGAAAGAAAGTATGGGCGAGCTCTGCGACAGAGCTACGCGAAGAGCTTCGTCGAATGCTGGCGTCACGTCACATATGAATGGGACTGGAAGCGAGCATCCTAGCTCCGAGCCTGGTGAGTGCCGCGCATATGTGGGGCCACTGGCGCCATAAATATTGACATCAATCAATTGATCCACATTGATCCACATTGATCCACTGGCTGCGGTGCGCAAGACCCTAGCTGTGCAACCGTTGTCAACTGCTGGCAGCGCGCCCAGGTGTTGTTAATATTACGCTAAAGGGGCGGGGCCAGACCAAATGAGGAAATCGAGACAGTCGTGGTCAACCTCCTCCCTTGTACAGCAGTCGTCGCTCCGTTGGAGGCATGGTCGATCTCTATTCTCTTTCTTCTCTTATTCAAAAAAAGAGTATAAGACCGAGAATTGTGCGATTCTGGCGCCAATCACCTCGCATCTGATGGCCTGTTTCTCGCTCAGTTGACGCTGACTGACTGACCTACTATTAGCACTGCGCCGATGGATACAACAGAGACCGCCGCCAGTTACGTCGGGGACGAGGATTGTTTTAACGATCATCAAGACAACTTTTTCCATCCCGATACTCAGTTAAACGTCCTGAGAGAGGCTGCATATCTCTCACAAGAACATGTGTTAAGGGAAGAATCCGACCTCTCATCCTACCCCTTGTTCAGTTGCGACATGGATGCAGAAGAATCGAAAGACCAGAAAGCCTCACTACTCCAGAGTTTAGAACAACGACGTCGAACCATCGAAGCGTGCCCCGATTTGTTACCCAGATGGCATGGTATCTATTATTCCCTGTCTTTGCCGACGGAGCTGGTCGATGTCAGTTTCGACATTGATGCGGAAATAGAGGAATACAAGAGGCAGGTTCAGACTTAGAGGGACCCTGATCTCTTGCAAACCTGGTCACCAATTTTTAGTCTCAATGCTCAGAAAGATGAGGGGCTAGCGTTCCCGCAAGCGGCTCAAAGGCTGGACCTTTTACTACTACATGAGCTGGAAAATGAGATGCATTTCCCAAATACTGCAGACACCAAGTTGGCTGAGATGCTAGCAGAAGCTGATCATCAGGATGAGCGCTTTCATAACATGTTGGCAGCGCCAATAATACACGTGAGTTTATATGAGGTTTCAAAATACATAGAAATACTCACAGCTTAGTCATATAACGATCTGTTTGAATTTCCACTCGATAATCTCACGACAGACACTGGCAGCTATGACGATACCCAGGCTGGATCTTCAACCCCAGAAATGAACCCGAGCCTACAATTAAGCAATCTAAACCAGCCGAGAATGCAGTCGCCAGTACTGATGGATTGTTATGAAGAGAGCAGAAACAATACAAAGTTTTTAACTTTTCGCTCATGCAATCATCGAGAACTCGGGGCAGGCTTGCCTGAAATACCACAGATGACATTGCCATTACCGAGCTCGGATATCTCTGAAGAGACAAATATAGTACGCGACACGCCGTATACTGATGCCGACGAATGGCGTACGTTAGAAGGGAATGTAAATCATGGTATTTGGCCTGATTCAACACCACATACACCTCACATGGTCATGTGCGGGCACCAGGAGGAAGACTTCGAGTCACTTCGAGATACTGAGACATGCTCGCCAGGCTTGAATTCTGAGAGTCATGCAACCCCAGAAAAGCTCCCAGGAAGCGAAGATACTGCAACACCACGACTACCACTGCTCTCCCAGTCCGACCCCTACGTAGCCTATCACACACGGTCGACAGAGATGGATTCATCAGGAGGTCGAAAGGTACCCAAGGACTGGTTGCAAAAAGGCCATGAAATGAAGCAGTACAGTGAAAAGGAGTGCTTCCAAGCCAGTGGACTACTATCTCAATTCATGGAGATGAGAGGTGTGATACCAAGACCATCAAAGCACCTATCTAGCACCGCGAACACGTCTGCTACAAGACCAGCAACGTGCAGAGCAAAGTCTTCGGCAAGAGATTGGAAAGATGGCGCCTGTCGACAATCCAAGATTGATTCAACAGAGTCTCAAACAAGGCCCTTGCCAGCCATTGCGCCTGAGGTATCACGAATAAGCAAGTCAGGATGTTGCCTAGTCTCGATTCAGCTTGGCCATTCTGTCATACGGTATCTAGAAGAGCTTTGGCCGGCACATCATTTGGTAGACAGAGATTTTTCCAGTCATATTGACCTCAGTGATAGCCCGCTTCACAACAGTCCCGGAATACTGTGCTCTACCTTATCCCGACTTTCTGAAGTTGACGTCTCTCTTGCGCTTGAGAGTGGCATCGTTGTCACTTCCTCTTTACAAATAAGGCAAAAGCCATTGCCGAGTGCAAGCGGCACAACAGCAATTCGTCGCAGACTCTACGATTTAAGTGAAAAATATCGAACACTCACCATATTCGTGCTAGAGACAGCTAAAGTTGAAGGATACATGACCGAATTGTCAGCATCAGATCTGGGAACATACACTGACTTTGTCTGCTTTGCATCGTCTTTAAAAGCGCACGTTACTGTACATTTAATCCCAGGCGGGGATCAAATACTCTCGAGGTGGATCTTATCAATCATGGTGCAATTTACTTCACGAATGATGGACTTGGATTGCACCACTGCGTTCGGACATAGCACGTGGGAATTGTTCTTTCGGCAAATAGGAATAAATGTGAGAGCTGCTCAAGTCCTGGCATGCCATCTATTTGAAGACTTTGGCACAGATGGTCTTACAGCTTTCTTGAAGATGCACCCGGCCGAACGTACACTCAAGTATGGGGAGAGACTGGGGCTCGAAAGACAGCTTGCGAAGTGCAGTAGCGTGGTAGACATGACTCTGTAGGTATGATGAGATGCTTTGTATTCCGCAACAATGTATGCGACACAAGACGCATTACTTGACTCCTAGATCTCGTTTAGTTTGCTATCGTAGCAGAGAACACTGGCGGCTTTGTTCACACTTCAAGTTTGATAGAGCTGTACGTCCCGGGGTCCGCCGTACCGACTCATATCGGCTCCGAGCAAGAGTTATCGCCACAGGTGATACCTAATGATGGAGAATATAAGAAGATGCGGCTGACAAATCCTTCAAAGTCGCAGACAAGGTTTGCGGAACTTTGTATCACGCGCTTTATACTATTGAGTCAGTTTCTCATGAAATAAGCGAATTCATAGACGGTACAAGTCCTGTTTCAGTCGAATATAATTGCCATTTGATTCGCTTGCCTAGTGCGCGCCCCTCGCATTGTCTTGAGATACACAGTGTCCAATCCTTTATATCAGAAACTCGCCATCTGGCTCAAGAATTAGCTGAGATGTAAGAGGCCTGCTCATGGCTACGCCAGTGCACGAGACTTGCCCTCAGAGCTGGCAGACATTGTGATGAGGACAAGTCTGAGCAACCTCTGCTATTGCCGCTGAAAGCAAATCCCTCTGCAGAGAAGACTCGAAAATAAGCCAAGACTACTCTCAAGATATATCTCTATCTAGGAAAAGTAATACTGTAGAAGCAATCTGTCGAACGCCTGCTTCGAATACGCAATGCGTTTCGTTTTGGGGGGGGGGCGCACCACCGTCATCCTACCAGTTCAGACACAATCAATGCGGATGTCAACAGCCGCCACTTGATCGCGATTGGCAAGGGAAGTGGCATCGCATCTTCATGTCACGAGTGACCATGAATGTCCCTTGTCCGGGCAATCACGTCGATTGAACGTGGCTAAGCGAACAGGTACCTGGCTTGGGAGTCGGCCAGACACCATTCAATCTGTGCAGTTCGTGAAAACGCATAGCCGTACAGATCGGGGAAGCAAAGATGCGACATGGGTGGGACATGGGAAGTCAGAGTTCACGCGGTATGTCACAGTTAGCTTGGGCGCCGAGCGCAGTCGTCAAACTACCGGAAACAGCAGGACGGAGCCGCTCTCCAAGAACACTGCACTGTCGGCCCTGTCAAATTGGTAAGTGCCTGCTATGAGAATCAGGGAATCCCTGAGCTCCGGCTTGAATTCCTGACTATGTGAACGTTTGCATCACATGACGCTAGCATCAGCTTGTATGACAGTCCCCGTCCCCCCCCCCCCCCCCCCAAGCACCAAAGTCTATCCACGGAGGCCAGGCGTGATAACAGCCGTATACATCAACATAGTTCCCACAGAGGCCGAGGCAAATGACTGCTCGTCTGCTGCGTCTGAAAGCCCACGTGGACGGCGCGACAGGACCCAGCCACCGTGACAGACCGAGAAGCAAGGCCATAATAATCCGATATAGAGTGCATCAACCAGCGCCTAGAAGCCATGAGTTTAAAAAGGCACGGAGCAAAGGAGGAGGAAGGGGAAACAAGCCGACATACTTGAACGCCGCGCCCTCCCCGTCGCCAAAGGAGTCAAACACAATCCCTTCCTCAGTGCCAAGCCGTCTCGCACCCCGACGCGCAGCCCTCTGACGCAGCTCCCGCAACGCCCCTTGCCTGCCCACAAAGACAATCGCCTCATCGTCAGAATCCACGTCCGACACGCCCGAGATGTCGTCCCCCCGACGGCCGCGCTCCTGCAGAAACGCCCTCACCGGCTCCTCCAGGACGCGCACCCAGTCCCGCACAGCAGGCGTGCGCTTCGCCGTCTCCCTCAGATCCCGCGGCACGTCTGGCCGGGACGCACGCGCACCTCGCAGCCTGGCCGTCCGCTCTTCGGCCCGCTCGCGCATACCGCGGTCCCAGAACTGCGCGAGCTGGTACGGCACGCGGTGCACCGGGTGCGTGGGACGGACCTCCCAGTCTGACGGGAGCGGAGGCTGGACGTTGGGCACGCCTACGAGACGGTCTGTGCGAGTCAGTCAGTTATGCGCCTATCAGAGAAATAGGCGGCTTACCGTTTTCCCACCGGCGGCGCTGGCGGCTGCCTTGGGTGCCTTGGAGGAGCGCATCGCGACGCTTCATGCTGTCGCGCCGGGGGATATGCTCGTCTTTTGAGAGCGGCGCGGCGTCGAGCGGGATTGCTAACGGCGTGGTTGTGCCTCGGGCGATGGGCGAGACGCTGAGGGACTGGAGAGCCGATGTCGTCCAGGCGTCCATGTCGATGGCCCCTGGGACGGGGGATGAAGGTTGGGGCACGGTGGTTTGCTCCTCTGGTGGAGGAACGGCGTTGCAGATGGCCATGGCGGGCGTATAGGACGGGTTCGAGATTGTCAGAGGCGAGTCGAGTCGAGTCGAGTCTGGATTGGACTTTCGTGGCACGATAGTTAACTAGTTACCTGTGAGGTTGTTCTGGATAGGTTGCCCGATGACACATCGACTCGGCGGACCCACGAGGTCCCCGTCGCCGCTTTAGGCTGACAATTACTCCGTGCGGAGAGCCCGTTTGGGAAATGCCTATGGCGCTTATCTCGGAGTGACTATTGTTGGACCTAGCCGGAGTGTTCCTTGTCTGTCATAGTGACAGCCGTCGCAAACGCCGGCATTTAGCGTTTCGATGCACAGCATATAGCTATACTCCACGCTGCTTCAATGTTCGTTTGCATCTCCAATACGGTCGTCTCTCCCAGCAATCGTTGCTCTGATGACCGGCTGAGCCTGTTTCGCCTGGTTTGCTTTACGACATAAATGCCTCGCATGCTGCAATGCACAGACGCGGCCGCATGCATGCTCTCAGGTGGCCCCACTTAGACTCGCACTCGAGTACCCACTCTCCTCCTGCGGCAAGCAGTTTTTCTCGCAATACTATTGGCAGGCTATACGGTATTGTGCAGCTTCGATACAGTAACAAGGTAAGGCGTGTTTGCCTCGAGCATGTTTGCACCAAAGCTTTGAATGATCACGCCAGACTAGTTAATGCATTGCTAGAGTTTGCACCTTTGAACCAACATGCCAGAAGTAAAAATGATGGCCAAAAAAAAAAAAAAAATGAATCAAATAAATAAGCAAGACAACAGAGGCCACATGAGAAAAATAAATAAAAGTAAGAGTTCTAGAACCAAGAGGGCCGCACTTCTCAATGCAAACAACTGATAGCAAGACAGTCCTGAAACAGAACATGTTGACAGCAAACATCTTTCGGCCCATCATCGATCCTTGGTTGTGCGATAGCTCTTCCTCGGGTTACCAATACCCCCTGGACGCAGCAGTGGCTGGTTTTCTCTCGCGACAGCTCTTTCTTCCCGTTCCCAAATGTCGTGCAAGTCCTCTTCCGTCTCAGCGTATAGTTCTGGGTGGCCAGTAAAAGGGCCGGGCAGTCCTCGCTCCCATCCTTCCGAGTAAGTCCTGGGTGCAGTTGGACGCTGTGGTATGACTGGGTTGTCTAGCAATGACCTGGAGCCGCTGATGCCGTAGTTTGATGACTGTCGTTCTTCGCGTCGTGCCTGAAGCTCGTAATATATGCCTAGTCCGAGAACACAGCCCTGCATCAGAGCAGTCAAGAGGTAGATGGCCCATGTGCTCCAGCCTTCGGGGCCGAGTCGGGCATATAGGCTAGCAGCAAACAAGAAGCCTCCAGGAGTCTGTATACACATCATGGGGATACTGAGGCTGCCGACATGCTTCAAACGGTACGTTGTCCAAATCTGAGGAAAATACTGCACTGCCGCTAGTGCTGCCGCCATGACACCCAAGAAGTTCGCCCAAGCATTTAGGTGATCTGGAAAAGCAATAGTAAAGACACCTGTCAAAATGACCACCAGTAAGCCATGAACAACGCACGCCAGACCAACGCCGACTGCCGTTCGCCATGTTGGCGATTCCCCGACCAATTCCTCCGATGGGATATTGGCATTTGTATATCGGAAGAAGATGAGGTAGAGCACGAGTCTGAACAAAAATGTTAGCAGCACGGTACGTGTCAGATAGGTTTACAAGAGTACAAGAACGAGTGGGCACTGCATTGCAAGTGAACATACATCAAGGCGAAGCAGACCCATTGCGTCCCCAGCTGAGCCACGCCTAGTAGTCCTGCAGCGCATTGAAAAGTCTCCAACTCTTTACAACATTCGATGGCTTCTCTTGACTTGGCCACCGTCAAGATATTGGCGAATCCAGAGGTTGCAGACGTGGTACCCAGAAGTACGAAATACGGCGAAATACCTTCTGCGGTGGCTCGAGAAATGATGCGATAATGCTGCGGCAGATACGAGATTAAAAGACCGACCAATATCAAGCTAGAGAGAGCAGTGTGTCAGAGGCGTCTTGATCAATGAGTCGCGGCGCAGCATAGGCCATGAAGCTTACATCGAGACCACCAGTTCCAAATAGCGAGGAGTTCGCAGTGGCTCACACTCGGCATGAAGCAGAGAGGATGACATGTCCATCTCGGCAGCACCACTCTGGTTGCACTAGGGTTAGAGAAGGCTATGAATGGATGGATAGAGGGCGAAAAGCGTCGTTTCTACAGTTGCCTCGTCCTGGTAGATGGGGGATGGAGTCTTAATCTCTCTGCAGGATGGCTTATAGCAGTTGAAAAGGGCCGCACAGCTTGTATCGGATGATGAGAAAGAGGGGGAAAGAATAACGAGACAGCAATTTCTGATAGTATGCCTATGCGAGTTCTTAATGGAAAGGTTGCAATTGGCGCGTCGGATGGCAAAGCCACGGTGCAGCTAACCAGAGCGCGGCAGCATAGTCCGCGATCCGCAGTGGGAAGCGTGAGTTAGCCCAGGATGGAGACGCTGCCCGATGACGACACAGTCGCAAGCTCAAAGCTCAAAGCTCAAAGCTCAAAGCGTTCCGCGCGGACAGGGTGCGGGTTCAGGAGTGTCAGCACTGGACCAGAAGCTGCGTCGGAGACTGTGGAGGGTCAGGATGACGGGTAGGCGGATAGGCGGGCGGAAATTGAGGGAGGGCAGGAGAGGGATGTTAATGTTAAGGTTGAGGTTGAGATTGCGGCAATGGGGCGACTTGTAATACGGAGTACAGTTGAGGCGAGGCAAGAGCGAGGAACTGGGTGAGGCGGTCGTGACCTCAAATGCTGTCCGGTTGTTTAGTGGTGGTGGTGATGGTGGTGGTGGTGATGGTGGTGGTAGTAGTGGTGGGGCCATGGTGCAGCGTGGTGCCTACGCCCACCCGATTGTACTTGCCTACCTGGGTTACCTGCTTAAGGAGGTACCTACCTAGATACTGTTACGGGCTAGCAGCAGTGGGGTCTGATGTTGGAATCGCTTGTGAACAAGGGGCTTGTGAACATGGGGCTTGTGACGCAGATACGCAGACATACCTAGGTGACCTAGGTACCTAGTACTAGACAGTACAGAGCAATATTCAACCCTGGCGACGTGCCTAGGTCCTTGATCTGCCATTGCGCGCCCACCCGGATCTGGAGACGATTTTTCAATTTATCATCATTCACATTCACAATTTGTAGGCGTATTTTAGCATTCCTGCAAATCTTGGTGATAAATCCTGGACGCGTCTTGCCAGAGCTTATGAGTCATGTCTGCCTGCAGAACAGAATCCGACTTGGCCCACGAGGGGGTATAGTGTACATAAAGAGGCACTCCCGTAGGCGCTGCTGCCGCGGCAGCAAAAACTGGGGAAACCAAGCAAGACCAACAAAGCCTACCTAGGCACCTAGTACCTAGTACCTAGTGCCTAGTGCCTAGTATAGTACCTAGTACCGAACGCGGCACCACGGCATCGTGCCATCTCCTGGCGCGTGATAAGACCGACAACAGGGTCACCAATGAGCATGTTGGCCGATCAAGTAGCATGACGCAAATGTCCGCACTATTAACAAATCAAGTACACGGCTATCTCCAAAAGCTACAAAATCAATCGGCGATTATAGCGGGCTACAGCCCCCTTGTTGCGTAACTTGAGCCATTCTCCCACATAATGTTATGGCGCGAAAAGTGGAGCCCTGGCCTTATCACCAACTCAAACAAAAGATGCACTACGTCAACAAGGCCATCTACCTAGCTGATTGTGCCGAGCGAAAAGTAATCAGCCTCACGCATCCCTCTGTCATATATCATCTCCCGCTTCGACAACCAGATGCAGCCAAGTCTGTCTGCATCATATTCTGCCTGATGCAGTGCACTTTGATAAGTGACCGGGGGGGTCGGGGGGCGGCCTTTTTTTTTTTTTTTTTTATGCCTGAGACCTGGTCGTCCCCCGCCGCGGGTTATGAAGGTCTTCAATTAAAGAGTCCCCGGGATAGTGGGTACAATGGGACAGCGGGTACGGGCTAATTCCGATAAGACCCGCTTTTACGGAGTACACCGAGATCCTACCAGGTACCTGGAGATACCCAATGCGTATGAACGTTTCAGGCAGTAATAGTACAGGTATAAATACCTACCTTGGTAGACTTGCATCCTTTGAACCAAGATATAGTACTTCTTCCCGCTCTGTTTTGTAAACCCGAAACCCAAAACGTACTGCCGACCAGACACACGCTAAGGCTACAAAGGCGATTTGAACTGGTCACATGATTGACACGGCTGACACGGTGACAGTTGATTGAATTGTGTAAGTAGGTACCTACCTAGGTACCTAGGTGGCAATCGTAATTACCAAGTACCTGGTAACTAAGTACCTACCTACCTAGGTAGGTAGGTAGGTATGTAAATCAATGTGCCCAAGTTTCTTTCATTCGCTCTTTGAATCAAAACAACCACATATATCGACAAGCGATCCGTCTCTGATTGCCATCATGCTGAGAGGCCACAGGTTGCCAACTGCTTAGGCAGGCTCGGGGTGAGTCATGACCCTGTCTATAGAGGGCGCCGATGTGCTGGCGCGTTTTTGTCGCGGACAGGCGCAGGAGAGACTTCCAAAGCCGGCACCTCTTGGGCAGAGGAACCAGAGGAACCAGAGGAACAAGATGCGGATCGGAAGCTATGAGGCCCAAGTCCGTTTCGTCAAGCCAAAGTACTCAGCAGAGACCATGGATAGCGTCACTGGCATTTTCAAGATGTGGAAGGGCATATAATGTATAATGCTTCATTGTCGCGTCTGTCAGGAATATCCTCTCCTCCAATGGTACAAGTCTTGCTTGAACCCTATGAGGGAGGAAGACTGTGCCTGTGCCACACATTGTCCATCAAGCCTCGGGCGGGAAAGCTGGTGTGCTCATTTCGCGGCTCGTCGACAAAAGCGCTTACCTCGAAATAATGAATACATCTTCATGCCTTGCCTTCTCTGATATGCGGTAACTTATATGCTCGTTAACTAATGCAGCGGTGAATGAGTGATGCATTGAATATCCAACCAGACAGCAATTTCACGTGTTGGAGGAAGTGGGGGTCAGCAGCACGGACTTACTTCACTTTCGCCATCTCCCGCAAAGTGACCACTTCACACCACTCGCTCGCTCGCTCGCTCGCGCTCTTCTAGAACCTAGAACCGCAAACGCACAACACCAGCAGAAAAGGGACACAAGCATCATTCATGCTCATGCTCATGCTCATACAATGCACCTCCTCGCAGAGCACTCCCACTCCCACCCAAGCCCCAACAGCCCACCGCACACCGCACACCCCAGCTTCTACTCCTCAGCCCAATGGACCGCCGACGGCACCACCATCCTCACAAGCTCATCAGACCACCGCATCTCCTCCTTCGCCATCCCCCCCGATCTCCTGCACAAAGGCCCCGGACCCCTCCGACCGCTCGCAACCACGCAGCTCCCCGAGCCAACGCAGGCCGTAGCCGCCGCGCCCTTCTTCTCCCTCGCAGAGCCCGCGTCGCAGACCTATCTCGTCGGCTGCCGCGACCACCCACTGCACCTATACCACGCATTCCCAGACGGCGCCGCGAGCCCCATCGCCCAATACAAGCTCATCAGGCACGAAACCGAGCAGTTCCTCACGCCCGCATGCCTGGCGTGGCCCTCCCCCGGCACCCATTTCATCACCGGCTCGCAAGCCCGCCTGGACTACTTCGATGTCTCAGCCCCGGGGCCCGTGCTCACCGTGCCCACCGTCGCTTCGAAAAGGCGCGCGTCACGAGGCCACGGCGCGGGAATCAAGGGCACCGTAGCGGCGCTGGCCGTGTCTCCCCGCGACGCCAATGGGGCCAGTCTCGTTGCCGCCGGGACGCGGACGCGCTGGATGGGCTTGTATGATCTCCATCGCTCCGACGGCGTCGTCGCGAACTGGAAGATAGCCCAGAGCGACCTGCCTGGTCCGCCGGGCACGAAACCCGGACAGGGCATCGTGCAGGTTCTCTGGAGCCCCTGCGGCAGGTATCTCGTTATCAATGAGCGCCGCGCCGATGGTCTACTGGTGTATGATATCAGGGGTGCGGGCAAGCTGCTTGCCGTTCTGACCGGCCGACCAGCAAACACGCAGCAGAAACTCATCTGCGATGTCTTCCAAGGACACCCTTGGCAGGGGGGTTTCGACGTCTGGGCAGGCGGACAGGATGGCTCCGTCGTTGTCTGGGAAAACGCAGGCCTGACTGCGGCGGAGATGGCGCCATCGTGGACCTCGAAGCTTCATAGTTCTCCCGTCTGTTCAACGCTCCTTCACCCAAGCGGTTCCGTCGTAGCGACTTGTTCAGGAGGATGGGAGCACTTGGGGGTCGACGACGAGCCTGAATATTGCCCAGCAAGCACACAGCAGTCTCGGCATTACAAGGTCTTGAATGAGTCGAGCTTGAAGCTATGGTCTTTGCAATGCGAGGCCGTACCTTCTGGCGAAGGCACATGAACTTTTCTCCAAGTCAAAAGCAAAACTCAAAAGCAACTGAGTCAGAAATTGGCTACCGAATTAAAGTGGCCATTTTTCTGATGTTTGTTACTGAGCAGTCAACACAATTTGACATGGCCTGCTAAGGAGCTCATCGATGCAATGTGCTGCATTGTGTTGTGTTGCAGCTCCCACGACCATACTTTCATTCGATGTCTACTATGAGAGCAGGTGCTAAGCTTTCGAACAGGAGGGAAAGTTGAGGTCAATTAAGGATGAAGTTGTTTCTTGTAATTCTAACACCCTCGCAGTTTTCTGTCATCTTGCTCCGGGCAGTGACAGTCCAAAACCTGATATCTTTTAGGACATGTCCCAAATACCGTCCTATAACGCCTCTGCTTCTTAACCAATAATGCTTAACGTTCCAATAACAACAAACAAACAATACTTGACTGAACGCCGAGTGAGACTTGCTGATTATCTCTGCCTCTAGGGTATTGGGGGTTCGATTACATCCAAACCAAATTACGACTCCTTCTACGGTTTTGCTGCCAAAGCACACCGTTTCCGCCTCCTCTGCGAGGTCCAGGGTACGGCCTCTCATCTTGATTCTCGGCGTTACTTTCGGGTTTCATGCGGTTCATTGACCAGTCGGATATGTGCTCATCCAATTCTCTCGTCAGCAGGCCCCGATCAGACTCTCCGCTGTGCTCACCCCCTCTCGTGACTCCTTCCTTGTCGGGGCCGAGCCGATGAGGCTGCTGGAGAGTGTAACCCAAGACGCCACTCTCAATACTTATTCCGTCAGAATTGCGATTCGGTAATGGCCCAATCTTGGTGATAACCGGCCTGTAGATGGTGTTAGTGCTCGCTGACTGCATTGTCTGTGCGAGTATGATGGGCGATCACATACCTCGAGTGTTTGGCATCTTGCCCGTCAGCTGGGCTTCTGCTATGTTCCTTGGACCTTCGACGTCGCAGAAAAAAAAGCAATGCGACAACGGCAACCATAAAAGCAAGGCCACCAAAAGTTCCTCCTATGATAGCAGCTGTGTTCTTTGGGTTGCTTCCATCGCTACTTGGTGCGGCTGCACTATCTGTTGACAAGGGTGAAGTCATCCCTGGCGAAGCAGTGCCTGTACTTCTAGTGCTACTAGTACCCGAGATTTCTGTCTTCTCAACATTGAGCATGGTTGGTCTAGGCAGAGGCGTGGATGTGGCGGTCAACTCGACGGATATAGACGCGAGCGTCAAGCGAGGCTTGCCCGATGCGCTTGCAAGTACTGTAGTGGCTATTTCTGAAGCAGTACCACATCCATACTGGAAAAAGCCTCCTTCAAACTCGTTCTTGTAGCACACACTGCGGCCGCGGCAGGTGAATATGTAGGGGTCGGCCATGATCTGAGGACCACTGTTTCCGTCAACGCAGCCGGTAAAGATGCCCTCCTTACAAGGCCCTTTGTCAGGACAACAGCCCATAGCTCTAAGCTTGACATCGACGGCGCAATGAGACCCAGCGAGGCAAGTAGCTGGAAGGTCAGGGTTACCTCCTATGTAACCACATACCGTATTGGGCTGTCGGCGCAGTCGCTGATATGGAGAAAGGGGAGCTGGGGTGGCAAGAATCGGCCATGGGACGACATTCAATACTTTTTTTGCTTCGACGGGTTGTGTTTCGTGAGGTAGCACGTGCGAAGCCACCAGAGAGGACATGATAGATAATATTAGAAGAGGCGCCTGGGGCGTCGGCATTCGTATAAGCGACTGACGCAGTATCATTGTTGTGTCGATGCTTTCGTAGCTGCTCGGAGGTGATGCTTCGAAGGACACTAATAAAAAAAAGAGCGGTTGCGTGGGATGATGTCTGCTGTCGAGTAATTTGTTTTGCGCAACAATCTGGGTACTTTTTTATCCAAGACGAAAAGTAAATGTGACGAGTGGGATCTCTCATTGTTGATGTGTAGCCATGGGGGTACAGGTTCGAGCAAACTTGGCGAGCAGGGCCGAGAGAACTACGCAAAAGATGGAGCGGACAGAGGGGGGGAAATCTCCAGACGCAATGAGCGGGGAATATGGTAGAGAAGATGAAAATGGGAACTAAGACAAGACAGTGAAGAGAAGGACTGCCGGGGCAAGAGTGGCAGGACAAAGAAGAAAAACTGGTGTGAGTACGAGGTAATAAGGACCGGGATGTCGGACGCGGCAAGCTTCCAAGGTTGCCAGGTTAAATGAACAGGGACAAGGGTCCGATCTGACAGGAACGACCTGCGACAGCATTAAGCAGGACTCTGTATATACTTTGTGACACCAGCAAAGCTTAGTGCTGGGAAGGTGCCACCTGCAGACCACTGCCTACTGCAAGGTACCCACCCAAGCAGTAGGTACCTACCTAGGTAGGTACCTAGGTAGGTAGGTAGGAGGTAAGCGGGGGAGAGGCCGCCAAAAGAAAAAAAGACAAAAAAAAAAAGACAAAAAAAAAAGACCAGCAAGCAAGCCAAGCCAATAGCTTGAGTCTTGGATGGCTGGTGAGGCAGGCCTAGCCTTACCCACAGACACCAGCCCTGGTCCTTATTAGCGCCCCTTATTACTCCGCATGGCAAGAGGGCAGGACATTTCTCGTCGGCTCGGATGCAAAAAGTGACGGCACGGAGGCCTCGCCTCTCGCATCGTCTCGGGTCGCATGGACGGTGGCGGAGGACCAACAAGTGTGGCGCCGTCGCCAGCTGGCGGACAGGGGGGTACAAGAAGCTAGCTAGCTGGTTTCCCATGCCCGCGCCACCCCCCGATCGGGTTTTCACTTGCTGACATTCTTCACTTCTCGTGATATTTTTTGTCCACCGAGTCCAGGTGGAATAGAGGGGGTTCAATACCATGTATTGCCACGAACGAAATGAAGCAGAGCTCTTGGGGTGCCAAGAACCTTAACCCTAACCCTTGCCCTTGCCCTTGCCCTCGCTTTCCGGTTGCGTCATTATCCCCGATGCGGCGGACGGTCGAAAAGTGAAACATGCAGCCTTGTCCCGAGGCGGGGGCTTGCTTTTCAAATTGTCCTGCGTTAGAGCCCCCAGCCTGGGTGGTTGTTAGTCCGGGGGGTGCTGACGGCCTGTGAATGGCCGAGTCTGCCTGCCCCCCGGAATACGCATCTGATGCAAGAGAGTTTCCGCCGCGAGATCAGAGACATGCATGCGTCCAGGCAACGCCCCGTCTAGCATCATCAGCCGTATTCCATCCAGCGCATGATGGTGCTTGCAAGATGCTTCCGGTGCCGGGTGCCATCTCACCATCTGTGCGACTTCGTGATGATGTCTGCGCAGTATGCACGCTTGTGCCGTGCACCGCGCTTGTTGCCGTATGCCGTAGGGAGTCGTATATGCAGGGATCCACGGCCGGGCTTTGTTCTTTTCTTAGAATCACGCCATCTTGGTCAACTGCCGCTTTGCTTGCTTGTCTGGTGGCTTGAACTTACACGTGGAACGTAAATTAGACGTTGGCCGATCGGGGCCGATTGATCGGGCTGCTAATGAATGATGTCTGATGTCAACTCGTACAGTGAGTGTACTGTAATATGCACTGTACGCCGCTGCGGGTGAAAATGCCCTGCGCCCACCTGAGGTGTCTAGGTACCTAGGTACCTAGGGGCACTTGGTGTAATTAAGGCCCCCGCGTTACGCCGAGCCGCCTCAGGACAGAGTCTCATTGTTGTAACATCATCTTCACCCCAAGACTCTCGCGACACAACCACACACTCGTCCCTCCCGCGCTCTCGCTCTCTGGAAGTGCATGTCTTCACAAAGAATCCCGTCCTCCACGTCCGAACGAGCCCTTCCATCTGCCGCCCCTACTAGCTGCTTTTCTTCGAGCCCGCATTTCCACTTGCCAGCCTCGCCTCTTTTCCCTGCGTCTGGGTCGCCTTCTTTCTCCACTTGTGATAATCAGGGAAACCCACTCACTCTCTGGGCCTGGTCATGGCAAAATGATGCAGAACCATGGTAAGCTTAATGTTAGAGATGGACACTAGCTGATTTCTCGTGCCGACTATTCCAATGGCAAACGCTACAGTCTCTCATGCGCCTCCTCGAGCAGAACCCAGGCATAGCCCGGAACAAGCAGAACCCGAGAGGCACGCAGCCGTATTCCGTATTGCCACACATGCTGCCGCAGCGCAACTCGCATTTGCGGTTGGTGCGGCCAACATGGTCACAGTGGCAACGGATTTTTCAGGTTCATCATTCCCAGCTCTTATGCACGCAGATTCCGGTTGTTGAACTCAACCTTTTTGTGACAGGTGGCCGCTTATTTTGGTGTTTGGACATGTATCTGACGAGCTTTGTACAACCGGGGAAATCCACAAATCGGAGGCGCAGGAATTCTGCGCCCCCTTTCTGCTTCCCCTTTCTGCTTCCCCTTTCTGCTTTGCTTATTTTCAGCTTGGACTTGGCTGCAGACCGCAGCTAGGGCTAGCCTTACGAATGACTTCACTACTGACTTGTCATTCACACTCGCCAAGCCAGCAGTGTCCATCGGCGCGGTCGAGTGGACCAAATTCGTTCCATGTTGAGCCAACGCGCATGACGTCTCTACTTGCCCAAGTCCTGCTGTTGGCCTTCTCGAGGCCACTCTTCTGGTGTTATATCTACAATCTACAATCTACAATCTACACTTGTCCATTGTATTGTTGTACTTGCCAATCTAGGGAATCAGCGTGCGATGATTGGCTCCCACGGTAGGCGATTGGTCGGGGTGCTCCCAGAGCTGCCCACTTCTCAATATTCGCGCGGTGTACGGAATACGTACATGCACGTGGTGAAAAGTTGGCTCGTTGGCTCGTTGGCTCATTGGCTCATTGGCTGCAAAGCGACAACTCAACCTGAAATGGCAAGCGCGGCGCACAGGCCAGGCCAAAGGCTGAAATTAACCCCGTGCCGCCACTTGCGTGCGCCATGGCTGCCCTTCACTTGCCCCTTCACTCTCCATTCCCTGATGCTCACCTCAGTCCCTCAGTCTCACTAGTTCCCCAACAACACCTTTGTCACACAGTCTCTGCCTGCATCATCTCGACTCGACGCGTGGTTCGTGGCTGGTGAACCATCCGCTGGTCAAGATGCCCATTCGGCTGAGGCTTCGGCCACAGCCTGGCGCGAGGGACATGAGCCCCATTTCGGCCAGATATGACTTTGATATGCCAGATATTGAAGAGTCAGATACTTTCCGTGACGTGGTGAAAAAGCTTTCCCTGTTGGTGCCACATCTGACTCGCCCGGCCTGCCTGCTATGGTGACGCTTGTCGTGCTAATCTTCATTGCAACTGCGTGCAGTTACTTTACAGATGTGATCGAACTGCCAAGCACCTTTGAGCAGTTGAGAACCACTGAAGTGGGGAATTGCATCCGCGTCCTGGTTGACCATCTGAGTGAGAATTGTACAAATCCCGCCATTGTGAACGCCTTGCTGTAAGTTTACATTACATGTACATGACCTACTGCGAACCTCGATTCCACCTCAGATCCCCTTGCTGATCTGGCCACACCCAGTGCCCTCAAATGGCATTATGCTGCAACCAACGAGCATTTGAGCGTTAGCGAAGCTCGCTCCTTTGCATGCGAAATTACTGCATGGCGTTTCTTGACTCGGCTCTCTGAGAGACAGGCCGTCGAATTCTGTCTGTATGAGATCCCCGTTGATCATCCGGAGCATGCAGAGGGGGGCCCAGAGGCATCCTACCATCACGAGGCAGGAGAGGCTTCCCCTCTGCTGAGCCGCAGGGACGCTTCTTTCGACAGCGACGTGAGGAATATGACAGTCGGCAGTGCGAAGCAAAGGACCAAACTCTTAAGCTCATTATCCCGACTGACCCATCTGAATGATGATTCAAGTGAAGACACGGACCCGTCAGCTGCCTTCAAAAGCCTAAATGCATTAGAAATTGCGGCAATCGCGGATGCGAAACGGTTTCTTAGCCAGCACGTTGTGCAGAAGATCATTACAGGAATCTGGAACGGGGACATTGTCTTTTGGGACACACTTTCTGTCAACTCGGTGAAAAAGCCGCGCTATTACAACCGTCACACCTCGGATCCATTTTCGCGACTCCGTGTGCCGAAATACGTCAAAGCTTGGGAGGTGCTGTTCTTCGTCGTATTCCTGCTCTTGTACTATTCAGTGCTCATCACCAGAGATGACACGCGCATTACGGTGACGGAAATATTCCTCTTTGTATGGATTGCCGCATTCTTCTATGACGAGCTGAGCGAGTGGATTGATGCTGGCTCCATATTCTACGCTACCGACATATGGAATGTCTTTGACATGATTATGATTCTGATTGGATTCATCTTCGCGGTCTTGAGTAAGCTACATGACCATGTTCTGCGGACGATGCTACGGGCGGTTTCAGCTGACATTTGACCTGCAGGGATTATTGGAATCGTCAAACACAATAACGAACTCAACGAGATTGCATTCAATGTCCTGTCTCTGGAAGCTCTATTTATGATGCCGAGGATCTGTTCCATCTTGAGTTTGAGCCCGTACTGGGGAACACTGATTCCTTGCCTCAAGGAAATGGGGAAAGATTTCGTCAAGTTCATGGTTCTCGTCGTCATTGTCTACTTTGGATTCTTGACAACATTTTCGCTCATTGGCCGCGACGTGTTCACCTTTGGTCGAATGACGGGCATCTTGACCAAGATCTTCTTTGGGTCAAGCTATGTTGGTTTCGACATCATGGACCAGATTGATCCATTCTTCGGGCCGCCGCTCATGATCATTTTCATCACGCTCACCTCGATCCTGCTGCAGGGTTCTCTGACGGGTATGCTTTCCAACAGTTTTTCCCGCGTCATCACCCAGGCCAGGGACGAATACCTCTATGTCTACAGCGTGTACGTGCTGGAGGCCTCGACAAGCAATCGACTGACACACTTCTACCCGCCTTTCAATCTCATCGCACTGGTTATTTTTCGGCCAATGCGCTTCATCTTCCCGAAGATAGGGAAATTCCGTGCTGGACGCATTGTTCTGTTGCGAGCTACGCATATGCCCATTGTTGGGGCGATCAAGTTGTACGAGTTTCTCAAACATAAATCGCAAGATGACGAGTATGCTGGCTTCCGAGGACCTCGTGAGTCCAAGAAGAGCAGATCTTCAGTCGTACAGATGAGGCCCAGGTCTGGCCATGGCAGACAGGCGCTGCCAACATCCTTGTCACCAGATTCCGCACTGCTCAAGTCCGGAGGGAGGCGGCAGGACCGCGACGACTCAGAAGAGCCTGCTGGGGTGGAAGGCCAGATTACGGAGCTTCGTCGGGAGATTGGCCAGCTGAAGGCCTTGGTGATGGCTTTGCAAGCTGCGCCAGAGGGCACAACGCCCTTGTCTCAAGATGCCGCCTTGCTCAAGTCCGGAGGAAGGAGGCAAGATGGCGGCGACACAGAAGAGCCTGCTGGACAGGGCAGTGGATGGCAGTCGGGGGGGGTGAAGAAACCCGAGTACCTAGGTGGCGGCTAAGCCTATCTATGTCTTTGATCTCTTGGATCTCTTTGATGCTCATAAGACACACACTGTCTGTCGTACCGATCCACTTTTTTTTTGGCTCAGTTCTAAAGCTCAGGCATAACGCGGACCCGCGGACCCACCCATTGTTTAGTACATCCTAGGTGCATCGACATAATACCATAGGTCGTACATGCGAACGTATCTAACTCGAGACTTGGCCGTATATACAGTATATGTATAATATGTGAGTAGGCATATGGAGATATGCAATGTCAGTCGGCGTACGGAATAGTGCTAGCAGTTCCATCCTGTGAAGCTAGGCAAACGCAAGCAGGCCAAAGCGCACGGTCCCAAACCCTCTCCCCCCCATTGGCCAATGCCTCTTCAACTCCATTACAATCCGTTCATGAGTTGGAAAAAAAAAAAAATTTTTTTTTTTTTTGGGGCAAAGAAAAGCACAGCACAACAAAACACAGCAAAGCACCCTCAATGCCACCCATCCCCCCCTCCCACCTCCCATTCTAAACAAACAAACCAAAAAAAAAAAAAAAAAAAGATGCGTGACGCGCGCAACACCAAGAACCTCCCCTCGCGACTCGTCGTCGATGCCACGGCCGCAGCATGCGCGGGGGCCGCCGTCGCCCCCGTGATTTCCATCATCGACCGGTACGGTTACGTCTCCGTCAGAAAAAAAAAAAAAATGGCCGTCAACCGCATCGCTAACCGTGCAAGATCCATCATGGAAAACGCCTCCGGCCGAGCCTCCCTCCTCGCCTCGATCCGCTCCTCCCTGCGCGCCCTCCTCGCCCAGCCCCGACGGGCCCTCGTCTCCCGTCCCTGCGCCCTCATCCTCGTGCTCTACGGCGGCACCTACCTGACCGCCAACCTGGTCGACACGACGGCCTCGACGATGCGCAACCGCCCGGCCGGCGCCGTGTCCTCTGGCGCCGCCAAGTTCCTCGCCTCGTCGACCGCCAACGTCAGTCTGTGCATGTACAAGGACCGCGCGTACGTGCGCATGTTTGGCCCCGTCGGTGCGCTGCCCCGCGCCGTGCCGCTGCCTTCGTACGCGCTCTTCACCCTGCGCGACTGTCTGACCATCTTTGCGTCCTTCAACCTGCCCCCGCTGCTGGCGCCCTATCTTGACGCCGGGCTGTCGGCCGAGATGCGCAGGCGGCTTTCTGGCCAGACGGTCGTCCAGTTCTTGGCGCCGGCGGCCGTGCAGTTCTTGTCTACGCCCTTGCATCTCCTCGGGCTGGACTTGTATAATCGGGTGGGCGCGCGGGTGTCGTGGCGGGAGCGGGTGCGGCTTGTTCGCTCTGAGTGGCTTATTAGCTCTGTTGCTCGGATATGTCGGATCGTTCCGGCGTATGGCGTCGGGGGGGTGATTAACTTGAAGGTGCGACGCGGTTTGATGGCAAAGTTGGAGTAGATGGAACGAGAGTGGGTGGGTTGGGCCGTACGCTTTCTTTTTTTTTTTTTTTTTTGGCATGGCTGGCGTGCATCTCCCGTCAGCTCGACTGCATGAGCATAGAATGACTGTACAGTAATGACTTTCATAGACTGATAGACTCTACACCGCGCTTCTCCGTCTCTCAAATCTCCCTGTCTGTCAAAGCATGACACACCCCTGTTCAACAACGCCCAAGATCATTTTTTTTAGCATGAGCTGTCATGGCTTTCCTTTCCATTTTCGTAGCAGCATTTACGCCCTTACTCAATGGACAAAGAACGCGCTTGAGAAACACTCTTGCCCGGATACTATTCCCTATTCTTCCAACAAACATAAATATATGGATATATATACATATATTTATATATATATGCATCAACAGGTCATTCCCAGCCGCAAGGCTCAGCCGTGTTTACCTAAGCTTAAACCATAGTTCTCATCATACTCTTTGTCTGCACCATCCATCTCGCACCACTCATCCATCACCCATCAAACTCAACAAGGTATCAAGGTGTCCTATGCACAGAAAGTAAAAGCGTCATGTCGAAAAGGAAAACGCACCCCGGAAATAAAAACCCCCCAACGCCTTCCCCAGGCTAATTCGCCATATTTAACTATTTAACATGAATATAAATGCTAGTGCCTCTCGCAACGTCGAAAAAGGAGCAAGAAAAACCCGCCTCGCGTCTCTTCAACCACCACGTATCCATCTGAAAGGCATATGGCTGGCTTACGCGTCCAATGACTTGTGTCAATAGGCAGCGAAAGCTGGAGCCTGCAGACATAAAGGAACAATAGGCAAGTAAAAAAAGATGAAGCAGTCTTTTTTGTGACTAGTGGGAGTTTGGCAGAGCACTAAAGGGCAGCTGGAGGCACCTGCTAAGCAGCTGCGCGGCATTCGTCCACGGAACCTGCGGTTATGTACGTCTCTGTGCCCACCAATCATATACCCAAAAAAATCGAAGAACAAAAAAAGAGTTCGACGTGAAGAGAATGTTAAAACGGTAGCGCAAGTCGTAGGCGCATCGTTATTACTTGATGATCGGTACGGTCATCATTTCAAACCATGATTCCAAGAGTGGCGAGTCGTCTCTCAAGCAACCTCGACGTACACAATAAGCTTATCGTTATGCTGCAAAGCATAGTCAAGATCGTGGTTGCTCATGAGATTGAGCTTGCTTCCTGTTTGCTCATCTTTGTAAAAGAGTTGCAGCTCATCGACGGGCGCAATCTTGCTTCGCTCCCGAATTTTATCGCATAGTTGCCGGTAATCAACGTCTGCTGGTACGCGGAGAGCAAATAATTCGCCGTTAAAGTACATCTTGACCTTCATCAGCTGGACTTGGCCGCCATGTGGTTTTTGGATACCCATTCCCTGCTGTGGGTTGCTCGCCTGTCGCGGTGCAGCAGAGAGCCCTGAATAGCCGTTGCCATTTAAATGATTGTATAAGCCGTTATTGCCGCGGGAATCGGCAGATTGCTGTGACCCTTGTGATAATCGGTACTCCTCTTGAGCCTCGTTTGGATCCACCTCGTAATCTCCTTCACGGGGAGCAAAAAATTGCTTGACCAAGTCGCAACGTGAAATATAAGCCGGCTGGCTGAGGAGGTTCTTGACGTAAGCATCGAGATTGTGAAGGCGGCCCTCTGTAATGGCGTCGGTGACGTAGCTCACTGGCCCCGGCATATAGGGAAGAGTGCGCGTTTGCGTCCTATTGTTGCCAGCTTCGTCCGGAAACTCGGTGAGGAGTGCAATCTGGAAATCGTAAAAGTCTTCATAGTATCGTGACAGTTCCCAATGCCGCCCGTCCTCGAGCACTGCGACAATCACAAACCAGTACTTTTCCTCGGCGAAACAGTAACGGGGGATCCATGCTCGGGTCGGTGCATAGAGTTGTGGAGTAGGCTTGTCGGGGCCGAATGACTTAGACTGGGCGAAACTGTTTTGTGCAGCGCGGTGCTGTAATAGGAGACCAATTGGTTAGAACATTGTGGCGCAGAAATTCCACCAAAAGTCACGCTCCGCATACGGGACACCTATAGCACAGCAGAAAGAGACTGGGAAAAATGCATACCTGCGACCCGTTTTGAGCATTTTGACGCCCTCCCTGAAGGCTCAGCCGGTCCATACCCTGCTCAATGGCATGCTGTCCGCCGGTTCCTGCGCGGCCTTCAAACTTGCCGAGCGTGATGCTGCTGTTTTTGTAATTGGCAGCCATTTTCTTCCATTCTTCCACGCTTGGTATACCAGCATTTCGTACGGCCTCCAATGCATCTGGAACGATCTCTCTAGTTTTGACATAGCGAATTTCCACGTACGATACAGGAATCAGTCCCGGACCACCCAGCCTTGCGATAGGCTTGGCGACGAACCATTCAGCCGTAGACTGGGCTATGATAATGATTTGCTCCCCCTTGGTAGCGCCAAGTTCGTCTGCCCGCTGGGCTTCGAAATCATACATAACAATCGCAAAGATTTTATTGTCAATGTCGGTGGATTTTGTGCTGCGATGGCTAATCGGCATTGAGGTGGTGGTGACAGGATGCGGGGAGTGTTCGCTGTAGCCAGAATCATGGTCGTGAGTATGAGCAGTAGGCGGCCGGCCACCGTCGGACTGGGCGCTGTCGCGTTCGGTGCGGCCCAATACCTGGAAAAAGGAAACGGGAACCAATCCTCGAGCGTCCGGTAGGGCGGGATTGCACGCCTCATACCAGTCGGCGTCGTTCTCGCGACCAATAACGTGAAAAAAGTCGCCCTTGGAGAAACTCAATTCTTGTGATGAATGGGCTTCATAATCGTATAGTGCTCTGATGACCTGTGGAGCGACGAGACTGTCAGTGAAATCTATTCTTCTCTTTTGTATCTTTTTTTCAAGATAAAGGCTAATATAGAAAAAAAGAAGAAGAACATCCTGTCCTGGAGACGCAAAGCCAATTGGCAAGAGGCCTGATATGGGTGCCATCTCGTCATGGCTTGAGTCTCGAGGCAGGTGATGGCAAACGTTCAGGAAGAGGAGCTTAATCGTGGAGACTGATGCGAATGACGGACCTTTTTGGGCGGGATAATGGCAACAGCAGACTTGCTCCCTATTGAATTGTGGTGCTGCTTCTCTTTTTCGCCCTTAATGGACCGACGTAAGGCCTGTATGAAAGTCATGAGAATTAGCAAACTGGCGTGTGTAAAAACGAGATGATTATGCTTGAAGAAAGTGGTTTCGCTTGGATTGATCCTGTCGCTGGCCATGACGGAAAAGAAACATGGGGAAAGATGAGAATAGAAGTGCGGGGTGTGCTTCGAAGCAGCAAGACCAAAGGGCCGTGATGCCATCAAAGAAGAAAATTTGGCAGGAGCGACTGGGCACGAGAATCAAATGCGGCCGGCTGGGGGTCCGACGGACGTGTATGTGAGGGCACGAGGAAGCACAAGATACGACAAGCGGGACGAAGAATGAAGCGATATGGAGCGATCCATGATGGACAGGTGCATCCGACGGCTGTACAGAAGCGAAATCGCACAGCTGCGCAAGTCAGCGGATCACATTGAGCGGCAACGTACCTTCATTCTGTGCGAGTACGTGTGCAACCTAGAACTCGTCGGCGAGCGTTGATTACGACACGAGGCAGATGAGGCGTAGATAACGGAAGCGCGAAGGGGTCTGGTCTTAACGGCGCGGGCGAGGGGGAGGAAAAGACGAAGTTGAAAGATGGGATGATATTATATCGCTGTGGTCTGTGGTCTGTGGTCGGTGGTCTGTGGTCGGTGGTCTGTGGTCGGTGGTCTGTGGTCTGTGATCTGTGATCTGTGATGCTCTCGGTGGTATTGATTTGAAAACAATTTTAACTGCTGCAAGCCGCACGGGCTCAGACTTCTGGGACTTCTGGCTACAGAGAGCCAAGCCAGTTAACTTAGGTAGTTCTTGTGGAATCCAGAGTGGAGACGTCAGAATGGCAGGGCCACCAACAAGTACCAGCTGGTACCAGTGCCAGTACCAGTACCAGTACCTCTACCTCTACCTCTACCTCTACCTCTACCTCTACCTCTACCTCTTTCAGATTTTCAGATGCGGGACGACGATGGGAAATGGAGTGGGCAGCCGTTGTGCCGTCGCAGAGTCAGGTCAACGACGTCGACAACTTGGTGCCTGATGCGACTTGATTATGTGGCGGGTAGTGCTCTGACAATGGCAGAATGTCCAGCCAGGCGTGGAAAAACGCGAGATGGTGGATGTTATTCACGCACGCGCGCACGGTAGGCCTGGAACGTGGCGATGCGTGGCGATGGCAAAAATCCTCGGCCGAAGCGGTTGGGCAGCGCTTTTTCGTGCAAGGGAACAGCGAGAGCGGCGCAGATAATGTCTGGTATTATTCAATACCTAGATACTGAATTCGCATGGATGAGGCGGCGGCGATACGGCTCGCGATAACAGGCTAGGGCTTGTACATGTACAAGTCAGGGGAAGGTTGTAGAAAGGCCTCGACAACACGGTCCAGGAGATTTTCAGCAGGCAAGATGGTCAAGGCAGACAAGCCGCAAGGATGAGTGAAGGGATAGAGAAGAAGAGAGAATATATGGTGACGGTGACACTAGGGAGAAGGGAAGAACAAAGCAGGAGGGGTCTGGTCACTGGTCACTGTTCTAGTGTCCACTGGTAGTGCTGTGTAGTGTGTAGTAGTGTCTGGGTGGTGGAGACTAGTGAGTGCATGTACTGTACGGAGTAGTGTTGGGTGGTGTTGGGTGGTGTTGGGTGGTGTACTGATGTACTGATGTACTGATGTACTGATGTACTGATGTACTGATGTACTGGTGCACTGGCGTACTGGCGTACCGCTCGCTGGAGGGCCTAGAGTCCGGCCGATCCAGCGTTGTACAGCAGTGACACTGTGCCACGGCTACGGCCACTGCCATTGTGCGCCATTAACATCTGGTCCCTCCCGTGCCAATGGCAAGTCTGCTTGGAGGTAAGGTACCGCCTACCTAAGGTACTTAGGGTAGATAAGGTTGTAAAGCACCGGACACTGTCACTTCAGCGCCTAGCAGCTCGATCGGCCACCTACTCTGGGTACCTGCTCACGTACCTGCTCACGTACCTACCATGTTCTATCTACATGGTGGCGGATGGTGGCGGATGCCGTGGAAAAAGTGGTGGCCGAGGCCAGGCAGACCCAGTGATTCCAGGATGGCCAAGCCGAGCCAAGCATCAACCAGCTGATGCATCGACTAGTCTCGCCCATCCCTTGGAGTGCGCGAAAGGCGCCAACGAGGTCACGGGACCCACACGACCCTAAGTAGGTACTGTACATAATATAAGGCACTTCCGGATGGTCTTAACAGCTAGCGTATAAAATATAACTCTATGTATACCTATCTAGAAATTGTTGGGACCTATCTTATACCGAGATTCCCACATGAACCGAAGGGCCTTTAATGCTCGCTAGTCCTGATTGGCCCACCAGCCAATTCATGACCTCGTTGGCGCCTTCGCGCACTCAAAGGGATGACTAGCATTGAATGAATGATAAGTTCAATCCGGTACCAATTGATACCGATTGACTTGCGGCACACTTGGTACGCCTTTGTTGGGAGAATATCTTGCATGGGCAGCCGCCAGAGAAGATGGCAGCCACGCACGCAACAACTTGAACTGAGCAGGCGGCAGTACGAGAGTAAAAAGAAAAAAAAAAAAAAAAAAAAAAAAAAAAAAAAACCGATAGGCGACTTGCAGGGCTGTGAAGAAATCTGCAGCTCCCTATTCCGTACAGCGTACAGCCCTTCCACGTCCAAGGGAGGGAGGACAGACACCATGGAGGCTTCTCCTGAACTCCAGTCTGTAGTTATGTACTTGTAGCTTCGGAATCGCCGTATGAAATATCCCACATAACGGTTGCCGTCACGAAACATCGTTCACCACAAGCCGTGTCCATGGCAAACTGCTTGCAGTCGCACAACAACCACCAACTGCATCGGGTCCGGTAGCACCCCAGGAGCGCCATTCCCGTCTGAATCCACGCCGAAGTACCTAGATATTATGCACTCTTCTCGTGTGAGCGAGTCCACGACACCTGAGCCTGCCGACTGACTGACTGACCAACTGCCCGCCGACCGGACTTTTTTAAATGAGACCTGCTTGTGCACTCCGACGTGGGCTGTAATTGGCTCGTACAGTCCCCACCCACCCAGGCACCTCCTATGGGACTTGGGCAAGGCAACGACCCTCGCTGCCTACTGCATTGTTGGTGCTCAAGGCCAGATTAAATCGACCCCGCTTTACGAGGTACCTCCCTATATCATGTATGTATGTACGGAATACATCATCACAAAGCAACAGACACCTAGTTAACTTTCTCTGCAAGTGCCATCATGTCTGGCTCCGCTACCCGTGTTTCATCACCCCCGGTCTAACGAAATGCACGGAAGATAGCACGGACATGCATGCAATGCCTTGGAACGTGTCTTTGCTTGGCCTCGCCTCGCCTCGCTCGCATTAACGAGAATAAAAGAAGAAGAAAAACAAAAAGAAGAAAAAGAAGAAAAAGAAGGTCTCCTTCCTGCCGATGCCCATGCAAGGTTCATCTTCCACCTTCGCATCCGTCAAGATGCAGGAACGCCTCCAGTCTACTCTTTTCTCCAACAAGGAAACAAAGAAGCCAATCCAAAAAAGATGAGTTAGCGCTGAAACGAATCAATGTTGCAACGAGGGGACTGTGCGATTTCTTCAGCCAACAGAGACCTAGCTCGACTATTATTACCCCATGATTGCTTGTAGCCCCCCCCCCCTCTCTCCCCCCGGCGCGCGTTCCAACCAGAAACATGCGCGTCGAGAAACAATCGAAATCTTCTCCGCACGAGCAGTACTGAATTTCAATTACAACTACAACCATCACGTCCTTCGTCATGGGGGGGGATTGACGCAAAGTCCCGAGCATCTTCGTCAATTCATCGCCCTCCACTGCGCAAGCCACCAACCTCACTCCTATTGCAAGTCTGACACACAATTCCCGACAGGACTGCTCTGTCTTCTAGCATCGGGGGCCCTGCGCACCATCAATCGTACTTGCCACCAGCCGGCGTTTATTGAGACCTCACAGCCCACGGCGGAGTGCAACCGCCGGATTGTAATCAACAGCATACTCCCCCCATCCATAGAAAGCTGGCTTCTCATACTGACCCGATTGCATTGCTCAACCACTGCATGCGAAAGCAACACTGTGAGCCGCAAAAAGCATCCTACTCAGCCGCACATCTCTTGCTCGACGAAGCATTTTGGTTGCAGATGTGAAGGGTGTTGAGCCTCGGATTGAGTTGGCGCTTGTATGGGATATGCGTATCTGCACGCAAGGACGGTTGATTGTTTTGGGCCTGCCGTGACGGGGACGAACATTGTTGGCCCACGAGTTGAGCTTGTCTGGCCGTACGTTTGACTACCTATAGCCGCAATCACACCAAGCACATCATAGACAAGCCTGTGCTATCTGGGCTGAATTCTACACTCGAGTTCATGTGCAAACTCGCAGTCTGTCAGTTACGAGTATCGATAGTTCACCAACGGCTTGTCACTTGCACAGATAGCGTCTACTCCATGAAAGGTGGTGGTCAAGATAGTTATAATCAAGAGTTTTATTAAGTGTCAAAGCTGATATAGGCTAAACTAAAAACATTTCTATGTCGGCGCAGCTAATCAACTTATCCAGAATAAACGCCGTATCTCGTGGTCCATGGCCGATTATTGAGGGTATAACCATAGTTACGCTTGGAAGATGAGTTGCTATTGGCCGGGGAGCAAAAAGAAAAAGAAAAAGAAAAAGCCAAATCTCAGTAGCAAGCGTCTCTCGGACAGCCAGCCACGTTGGAAGCGTCGCGCCCTCATCATTTGATTCGTCATGCCCGTCCAAGAATAGAAGTTCAGTGTTACCGTAACCGATCGACATCCGAGCATGACTTGAGTGAACGGTTAGAAGTGTTTCCAGTTGAGTCAGCAATTGTACCGATCAGTCGCTTCGAGAAATAGATTAAGACGCGGAGGCAGCATGTTCTGCTGCTACGAGATAGCTGACAATGCCTGCCTCTTCTGCCCCTTTCTTGTCGCTCGGAAATGCTACGCTGTCGACAGGTCGCATCGAGTACCACAAGACTTTACAAAATTTCATCATAATCATCATGCAAGAGGTCGAAGCTGAAATAAGATGCAGTGGCAGTTACTTTGAGCCACACACCACAAAGAAGATGGTGCAAGGAGTAGAGTATGACGTGGAGGAGGGAAAAAAAAAAAGAAATTGGAAAGTCAAAAGATCAGATTTGACCTTTAATGTCAACTTTGCGGAATGCTTCAGATCGAACGCCTTCGAAAAGCTGGCCGGCTTTGCCACTCAAAAACACTATGTTATCAGAGCGGTCTTCAAGAAGATGCTGACCATTGTGATCAATGATGAACTGAGCGGCATCGGCATCGGATTCAAAGCCGAGCTCTTCAGTGATGAATCGGAGCTTTAGATCGGGTTTGTAACTGTACCGATCTTAGTACACACGAGACAGAAAACGATGAATGAGGAGCAGTAGCTTTACCTTTTGCAAATATTGCACATTGCAGCAAGGCGCTCTCTCGTGACAAACATATCCATAAGATATGCGCCCATGTTGGGAGTGTCAAGATACAGCTGGAAGAATTTATGGTAATTCCCCAACGCCAAAGCCGAGCGTACCTGCAACGCGTGTTTGATGGGCTTCTCCTCCTTTTCTGCTGCGGTTAGATCTGCAATCGTGTCGTTGAGACCGGTACGATTGGCAGTATGAATGAAATACAAGATACGGTACGCTTTAAATTCGATAGGATTGCCTTTTGACCCTAATGCGTACAAAGAACGCAGCTGGGTTTGGCATTGATTATACTCACCAATGTCTCCTTTTTCCAACGCGATACGGGCGTGAATTTCATACACTGAGACTGTAAAATCATTTTTGATACGTTGCACTGTCAGATCCTGTCGCATGGACTTGAATTGGTCACAAATATACGAGTAATTCCCGTCTTTCCTCCATTTCTTCTTGAGAAGATCTAGTGTCTGCCGCAGAACTTGCTCTGGTCGCACATTGGAAGGCACAGGAGGCGCAGTCAGACGGAGGTATTTCTTCTCCAGGACTTCGCTAGTTCCAATAATTGGTCCATTTGACGGTGGCGTGGGACTTGGTGATCTATAGGTAGCCTTGTACTCGCTTTCGAAGCGACGTTTGCGTTTGTTGGCTGCTTCTTTCTGGAACTTACTTAGTTTCGTCGCCTTGTCGTCGAACGAAGAGCGTTTATCAGGAGATGGATAGGATACACGGCCCTCAAGAGATGAGCGAGAGTTAGTAGTATGCCACGGCGGTTGGTCCGATTCGCCATTTGCAAAATCGGACGATTTCCTTTTCCGAGAATTGGCTAGGTAATCTGGAGAAGAAGAGGTATGAATATCCCGATTATGCAGCGCGTCACGATCGGCTCTCACGAGAGCTTGAGGTAAGGGAACGGCGTCCCAGTCTATAGTATACAAGGTGCCATCTTCTTTAGCATTGCCGATAGTCTCCTTAAGTTTTGCTTCGACCTCTGCGCGGGAAACTGACGGATCGTCATTTTTAGGGAGAAAGGATCGCTGAACATAGCGTCGAACAGATTCAGGCCATTCAGTTTTGGTTTTCGTCTGCTCAGTTTGAACAGCAGGCGGCGGTGGAACAGGCATAGGCGGATGGGTTGCTCCCGCAGGCTGAACCAGCCCCGGATACGATGGCGGTGTTGGAGGGGCGAACTGACTGAAGCCCTGGCGAACTTGAACAGGAACGAACGCAGGATCTATTGCAGTTAGCCACTTTTTTTTCCACTTTGTCTTCTTCAATTCTCTGCGAGGCAACACTGACGATAATACTCACTAGCTGCGTAACTGTATGATACCGGCTGTGCCTGAGGTGATATGCCGGGCGCTTGTTGCGTGGCTGAACACCCGGGCATCATGGCGAGCGGCCGGAGTATGCAGCTGAAAGTTAGTGATTGATGTAGCGACTATTCTGACGCCTACGAGATGGCGATGGGTCAGTTGCAGATGTCGAAGGAACCGGGGGGCTTTGGGACGAGAGATGGAGAGGCCAAGATTAAATGGCGGAGATGGTGGATTTGCAATTACTTCTTGTGGGCTGCCATGGGCAGGCCCGCTCGTGACCATCCATCCGGTAGAGCTTCGGCTATACTGCCTGAATGCCACCACTCCGCAACCAGAACCAATCGTGGAGCCCCACTGAGCTTGAAATGCCATCGCGGGTTATCAATCTACAAGTGCCACCGGTTGCGACTGCACAATAAATCGCTTGAACCTCAAAATTCACCGCACAGTCTCCTTCAATCTCCTTCAATCTATTACATCCTCTACTTGGTGTCTCGTTCTCATTCAGAGAAGACTGACCTTCACAATCCAGCGCGAAGTTGACGCTCATGAATTGATTGTGTCCTGCGAATACTAGGAGAGACGTGCAATAGCAAGTCTAATCAGCCTAGTCAAATTTCTGGCGCATAGCCACGATAGCATGACGGATGTTCTTGAAACCACTTGACTTGACTACCGCTTTACGGCCATCTTATTTGCCTGATGAGATCCTGCTTTTCGTTCAGGACAATGTTGGACTCTATGAGGGGTGAATGCCACGTAAGCTATACTCAGCAACGCAAGCCCGGTTTGCTAACGAGGTGAAACAGGAAGCTAAAACTGCCAAATCAGCAGAATGGTCAGGTATACTTAACTTCTCATCGGATTTGCTATGTAGACAAAATAGAACCCAGGAAACATTCCGCGGCACTGGATCTTAAAGATGTCGATCGTTATGAAGCCTACGCAGGATTCTTCAAGTCTTCGCCCAAGATCACCATATTTCCAAAGCCTTCCAAGCGATCGTCTCTGCGCAATCAAACGTTTTCAACCACTGCCTCGCCATTGAGAAACCGCACCGCATCACCAGGACCTGGGAACAGCCCCCATCGGCCAATACCTGAATCACCACAAATCACCACTGCAACTTGGGTGTGCACGATATGCAGCTTCTCCAATCCAATACCTGTCAACTTTGACCCTGCTGCAGCAAATTCTCATACTCCTATACCACCGTGCTTAGCATGTGGGATCAAACCACCATTGACACATCTTCTGAAAGCAGCTATCAATAATGCCAGCCAACGCTCCTCGCCCGCCCAGAGCTCTGGAGCTCTTGCGATCAGGCCGAAAGATCAGGATGTTCCCTCAACATCAGCAGTCAAGCCTCTGATTCAACAGAACAGCCGTGATGGCTCTGAGGGCGACGCTGCGGTTGAATTTCCATGCCCACGTTGCACATTTTCCAACCATCCCTCGTTGCTCTCATGCGAGATTTGTGGTGCACCTCTCCTGTCGCGATCTTCTATCGTAACAGACTCTGAGTTCCCTACAACTCGGACAGAATCACCAGGGCCCATGCTCGAGCCGTCTAGCAAAGCAACGGGAGGTATTGACGCGCCAGAAAGTATCAAGTTCTCGTTTCGTGATGGCGGGGACAAGATTTTTTATGAACGACTGAAGGGGGCCATCACGCAGCGGAAGTGGCTCCTACACAATGCGCCTCCTGTGCCCAAAGGTGGTGGGAATAGTAACGAAACCGATAGAGGTACTGCAACAGGATCATCAAGTGGAACAAGGACAAAAACCGCCGGCATCGCTGGCCTGGAGCAACTCGGTCTTAGTATGCACAAGAACAATGAAATACTCATTGGAAGCGCTTTTGAAGATCTTGAGGCATTGATGTCATCAGCAAAGGAGGTCATTGCTCTGGCTGAGAGATACGCTCGTCAGACTAATGGAGCAAATGGCGGTGCCTCAGCTGAGGAGAATGCCATTCTAGCAGAATCCGCCACGCAGCTAGCTCTGATTACCACAAAGGATATGGTTGGGGGTGGAAGTTCTGAGTCTCTGTATCTCTCAGAATTGTCACGAAACGTTGCTGAGTTTCTGACTGATGACTCACGAGGAGTTTTGAAACGAGCTGGTGGAATTATAACGCTCGTCGACTTATGGGCCATGTTTAACCGCGCCAGAGGAGGAGTCGAGCTTGTCAGTCCAAGGGACTTTGAGAAGGCTGCCCGTTTGTGGGAGACGCTCAGGCTGCCCGTTCGACTTCGTACATTCCGCAGCGGCGTCATGGTAGTGCAAGGCCGTGACCGAACCGACGAGATGACCATGAAAGCATTGCTCTCTTGGCTAGATGACCTGCATGTGTTTCCGCCAGAACGAGAAGTAGCTTGGGATTGGAGAGTTTTTGGCCGTGGTGTGACTGCCTTGGAGGCTGCTGAAAGATTCGGCTGGAGCATCGGCGTTGCGGAGGAAGAACTTTTGATGGCAGAAGAGCACGGCGCTCTTTGCCGTGACGAAGGCCTGGAGGGCCTGAAGTTCTGGAAGAACTATATTGACACAAAGGACGTAAATCCCCCAAAAAGCAAGGCTAAGCTTCGAGATGAGGCTATTTTGAGGTCATTACAGGAAAGCGGATTCATATAGACTCTTTGGCATAGCAGCATATCACACGGTGCGTCTCAGCAGCCATCAAGCGCATATATAGGTCTTTCCCTTCGTAATAGAGTAATCCTGCATCAGAGGATATGCCTCCTAGACTACTCCCCACTCGTGCTCATGATCACTGATAACTCCTACCATAGTGTGTGCTAACGCCATGTTGGTATAGCTTTCCTGACCCCGAACGCCTTTTCACAGATACTTGAGACATGATAAATGATAGTTTGCGACTGCCGCGGGTCCTCCATGTAAGAAACTCCCGCTAAATCATTCATACTACGACATGAGTAGACATGTGCTCCACAGCTTCTTTAATAGTTCGCAACATTCGCTGATTCACACAAAACGGACATCTAATGGGTTTCTCATTTGAAGAAATGGGTCCATCAGAGTGGATTGGTGTCAAGGTGAGGTCCTGGCCCAGGTCCTGACCCGGAGTTGCGTATCTCGGAACGGGTGATGTACGTGCACCAGGCGTTGCGATAATGCCGGCTTGGTGGTAGCTAGCTCGCTCGGCCCGCTCTCTCTCCTCCCGCGCGGCTGCTGCCTGCTCCTCGGCGGCTTGTTCCTCCTGCTGCAGCTGGCGCAAGGCGTTTTGCAACACAACCTCAGGGTCATCATCTGCATACATGTGTTGCTGCTCCGGTTGCGGCGGAGGAAGTGCAGGAAGCTCAGGCGGCGGTGGTAAAGTATGCTGCGGCAACGGCGACTGATGATGCGAGACATCCATCCTTCTCACAACCTCATCGCGCACCAGTGCACAGGTGTGCAAGCTCGCCTCGACGCCCACGACACGCAGCACTTGTTCTTTGATGGCAGCTGGGCTCGTATCAGACGCAACTGCCATCACTCGAGGCACGCAATCGGCGAGATAGTCTATATCCTCAGCCGGATTAACGCCACCGTCACCAAGCCGACGTTGGCGCCGGACGAGCAGTCCGTAGCGTTTCTTGAAGCGATGAATCCAGCCGGGAGAGAATTCAGGGGCATTCTCGTCCCTGTAACGCGGCAGCTGGGCGAAGATTGACTTGGCCTTTTCCCCTAACTCGTCATTCGTGGGCTGACGACCCGAAGCTTGGACCTGCTGATACCAGAGCAGGACGAGCTTTTCAACATCCGGCCAGTTCCCAAATCTCAACCTAGAGCCCGAGAGCTGAGGATTATCGCCATCGAGCCGGGAGTATTTGGGAGACAGGGAATGCGAGACTGTCGACTGGCTTATTTGCTGTCCATATTGCGAAAAGAACCAATCGATGCAAGCTTTATGCGACGGACGAATGGATTGCGCATTGGCCCAGCGACGTAATTCGCGACGCTGGTCGAGCGTGAGCGAGTGTCGTTCCTTTGACGTCGGCGCCTCGGTATGCTCTGCAAGATCAGTTGCGGAAGCGGCCACCAAGGCTGGATCGGTAGCGACATCCGACATGCCGACGCAGTTCTCCAGGCGGGAGGGTTTTACGTCGTGCTCCATGCTATCGTTGTATCCGGAAGTGCGAGGTGGGATTATTTCGACTAAGGAGAACATAGGCTTGCTTCAAAAAGAGTGTGGCGGGTTCGCCAATAACATGACTCTGGAGTGCGAGTGGCACGTGACGTGCATTACTCTTCTAATACGCATACAACCACCCCTCATACGTGCATGCTGTGTGGTTCGGGCATAATGCGAGGTAATCGCCGATTGCATTAAAGTCAACTCATTCATCTACAGTGTATGGAGTATAGTTCCCCGTTATGCACTCGCACGGTGTTGCCATAACTAAATCCTTTATTCTCTTACCAAATTAATATCAATATGTAGAGTGAGAGAGTGGCACATGGTGTTTATTTTATCTTTTTCTTATCCCTGCTACAGGCCTGTTCCTGTGGGAGTTAGTCGTAGAGGTACCAGCCACCTAGGGTGTTTTAATAACAATGATATTATGTACAATGAGACACTTATTCGAGATTTGAACACAGCCATAATTCAATATTAACCTGTCTAAAGGGCCAGAGCGTAGAAGATACGTAGCCTCCAAGGTCGCTCAAACTGCCAGCGCATTACCACCAGCTGGCCCGTGCATGCATATTTGGTCATCAAATTCATCACATCTACTCCGTACCAGTGGTATTTCAGTATTTGCAATAACGAGCAGCTTTGCCGTTTCGCGGTGTTGATCTGCCGCACGTAAGCCATCACGGCGAGTATTCCAAGCCTTGGCAGCTACTAGGTTGCTATGATTACGTCGCCGCCATGGACCTTACGTGACCGGCACTCGAAAATTTTGAAAGAGATTGCGAGAATAATCCTTCACATCTATGGAGGTGGACATTCAGTAATAAAAGAGTATCTGCTGCAGGTTCGGGACAATGTATGCAACGCGTGGAACTCAAGTGTGCAATTCCGATTGTAGTAGTCGACCAATGTTAAATTATATGTACCCCGTATTATTCGTACAGTTTTGCTACAGCATTGCTACAGCATTCTATCAACGAGCCAATTAATGCTTCTTTTCCTGCTCCTCCATGAACTTTCTGTATAGATGTCAGTATGACAGGTAGGTCGGGGCAACGATTCGAAATGACGCACTTGATGAAATTGGCCTCGTCGGAGCTGGAGGCGTTGATAGGAGGAGTGGCATTGGCGATGGTCTTCTTGGGGCCAGAGACAGCATAGTAGACGCCGCCGAACAGGCTTCCCAAAATGCCCATGGCGAGCTGCGAATCGAGTTAGTCGACGGTCTTTTCTGACTCGGGCGGGACGTAGGAGAACAAACGTAGTGGCCGCCGACCTGTCGGCCAGCAATATTGTAGGTAGCTACACCAGCCATTGTGACTGTTGATCGATGCGCGGGGTGCTCGGTAGTTGAAACTAGTGGCGGGTGAGCAATTGAGATAATTCTCTATGGCAACACAACCTCACACCTTGGAGCGAAATGAAGCCAACTTGCGGATATAGCTCGGCTGAATCAGCATTTTCTTCTGGGACCCATAGTAAGCTTAGCGCCTAGTCCATTATGGAGAGTGCCTGCAGCTACGTCACTGGTGATCAATTGCTTGGATGAAGCTGGTTCTTCGATATCGCCTCAACTTGAATGTTTTGTGCTCCTTCTGCTTTCCTTTAATTCCTTTGTAGAGTTCTGGGCTCAGTCATAAGTCTATTCAGATATCTCGCGACTTTTTCTTGGCAATGCCTTGGTGGGGGAACCCGAAGCAGCCGAAGGAAGAGGCGCCTGAGCCATCTCCAAGAGCTGATAGCTCCCAACAAAGGCCGGCCTTTGATCCAGATAAGCTCCCGCCCCGGGAGAGGCTTCCTAAGCGATTGCAGAGCATCGTGGATAAATCGGACAAGGACAGCGGTTTCTTTGATGACGTTGTCGATGGATAGTAAGAACGCAGCGATCTCCCTCCTCGGCTACCAATATGTATCCTAATAATCACGCCAGCGCTCCTCCAACCACAGATTCCAACCTGCGATATGCTGCTTATGCCACCAGACTTCGAACTATCTTACTTTCTGCTCACCGCTATGTTGCATACACTTCAGATATCGGTGAATCATTCCGACCGGTAGCTCATCCAAAACTTGTTCGAACAGCTTATGGCATTTCCTGGCTATACATCCTTGGAGATGTGTCCTACGAAGGATATCGTGCCTACTGGCAAAATCAGCGTATATTGAATCCTCAGCTTCGACTTACCCCGCACCAAGAGAAAATCACAGGGCTGCCCGCGGAGGAAACCAGCCGTCTTACACCTGGCGTAGTCAGTCCATTAGAGGACTGGAGGACCGTCGTGGTTCAGAGAGGTATATTCCAGAGTGTGGCCAGTATGGGTCTTCCCGCCTTTACCATTCACAGCGTTGTTCGATATTCCGGAAGAGCTCTCAAAAACGTCAAAAATCCTACGGTACGGATATGGGGCCCTATAGGCCTTGGTCTTTCAGTTGTTCCCTTCCTGCCCAGGCTGTTCGATGAGCCAGTAGAGAATGCTGTTGAATGGGTCTTCCACAAGGGGTTTGAAGCATTTGGCGGCAAAGAATATGTTGGCAATGCGCCAGCGACCGGTAGAGAAGAGCTTCTCAACAAGCCGATTAAGCCCAAGACTGAGTAAGACTAAGCGCATGTAAACGAGGGCAGGATGAAAGGTATTTGGTGGCATTGTGCTGTACTCCTCTATGTAACATTTATAAATTGGGATAAGTCGATGATTTGCCGTGACCCGATATCCTTGGAGATGGATATGATATCGTCAGTCCTGTGAAATCGTCATGGGTAACCCGCTGTTGTGCACTAGCAAATTCTTCGCACGGAAGCGAGCAGCCTGCAGGAATGTCAAAAAACGCATCAAGAAACTAAAATTAAATAAGATGCCACCTGGTCGGCATTATTTTGCGCTAAACTCGAATGCTCTGCTCGGAAGCTGTTTTTCTGGTCATGGAGGCAGACGCGTCGTACGTAAGCGCCTTGGCTCACGCGGGTCTTCCAGAGCGTTCTTCGCCTCTAGTTAGCGATTCAGTCGCTTTGGTCAGCCACTCACTCTGCGAACGCCATAGCATCAACGCGTTGACGAAGCGACGTCCTGCCTAACGGTCGAGCTGCGGTAATACATATATGTACATATATTTCGCACTTGCTACCCGTCTCTGCATCATGGCGTCATCTACGGATGCTCAAGAAACGAGCTACATCATGAAGGACAAGCACGATGCCTCGCTGGTCGGCAAGCACTGCCAATACGAATATTGCAACCAGCTCGACTTCTTACCCTTTCTCTGTCAGTCCTGCAACAAGGCATTTTGCCTCGATCATAGAACGGAACCTTCCCACAAATGTGTCAATGAGGGCGCGTGGGCAGAGCGCAAGAGAATCGCAAATCTCTCTAAGCCATCAATCGGCCAGGGCAAGACGCTTCGAGACAAAGTCTCTCAAAAACCTTGCGCGTCCCCAGAATGCAAGACCGTCGTGGGAACCTCATTAACTCCCGGAGTTCACTGCGACACATGCAATCGTGCTTACTGTCTGAAGCACCGTCTGAAGGAAGACCACGACTGCAAGAATCTGATCCCTCTTGGAGCCCGACCTATGCAGACAGAAATGGCACAAAAAACCCGATCGGCATTGGACAAATTGCGAGCCTGGGGCTCGGCCAAGAAGGAGCAAGCAGGCAGGGCCTTGCCGAAGCCGAAGCCGAGTTCTGTGGCCGCTCGCGTTTTAGCCACTAAAAAAATGAAGGAAACCGCCAAGGGTGACAAGAAAATACCTGAAGAAAAGCGTCTCTATCTCTATGTTGAGGCAGAGGCAGAAACAGCAAAGGCCAAACTCCCGAAAGGGGAATTTTTCTTCTCTAAAGATTGGGTGGTCGGGCGGATGCTAGATCAAGCGGCCGCCGGTCTGCAGGTTCAGAATATCAACAATCAAAGCTCGGATGAGAAGGACAAGCTGCGCGTCTTCCACGTCGAAGGGGGGAGGATATTAGACTATGGCGAAAAGACCGGATCAGCGCTACAAAGTGGAAATACTATTATTTTGTTGAGGGGGATCGGGCCGCCTGCAGATCTGATAGAAGTCTGATATAGTTAATAGATTGACGTAGGGCGAGGTGACTTAGCGCAGGACGCTGGGCGGTTGAGGGAGCAAGAACGCCCAGATCTACGACATTTAGCGATTGTCATTTATTCAAATAGAATAGAAGATTCACAAGGTCATGTCATCAAACGAATACGATTTCCAGGAAGTGGTTCGTGTGGCTGGCGGTCTTTGGATGTAACCATCTATTTATTAATGGCATCACGTGCTCCCGTGTTTCCACGCGCAAAACCGATGACGGCATTTCGCTTTGGTCGTCGTGTGCGATTCCTTGTCCCGACACCCGGATTGGATACCAAACCTTGCACTTCCGGCATGCATCACGGCAGAGAAAAAAATTGAGATGCCACCCCATGTATCGCGCAAGAGATTGCGCGGGACGCCGGATAGAGAGGCTATTGGTGTGACTAGAGAGAATAAAAACGCCTATCCGTTTGTGCAAGCCAACAACAAACGCATGCCGACTCTGTACGACGATCTGGATGCCACGACAGCGCCTACTTCCGAAAGGGTCTCAGGTTCCCTTTTTCAAAGTGTTGATGACGGCGACAGTAGCAGCTCTTTAAGCTCGCTATCAGATGAAGACTTTGAGGATGTTCCTCTTGCCAAACGTCCGAAATTGACCGTGGAAGCTTCGGAAGATGAAGGCGATGATGAAGACGTTGAGTTTGAAGATGTTGAAGCTCCGGATAACAGCTCGTCTGTACCCGTTGTATCTGGAGACTTAGAATTAACACTTAACAAGGATGAGCGGCTGTCATTGACGAACACGTACAGTGACAGAAAGGGACCATCAAAGCGGGAGAGACAAGTACGCAATGCAACTCATTCTTTGCACGTTTTATTGCTTCTCTGGCACAATGCTGTACGTAATTCTTGGCTTTGCGATGCTGAAGTTCAAGCGATAATGATGTCACACTTACCACCGAAGATGTGGGATGAGGTGGATCGTTGGAGACAAAAGTCCGGACTCGTCAAACGACCTAATGAGGTCAAGTCATCGAGTACCAAGAGAAGAAGTGTGACCAATCAAAATAGAAATCAACGAGAATCCCGCGACTGGGGCAATGCAGCCAAGGGATTGGAGGCGGGTGTTGTCGACATGAGCCATGGAGATCCCTTGTTTCGACTCTTGCAATCGCTAGCAGCGTGGTGGAAACACAGGTTCAAAATTCGATGTCCTGGTTTGAGAAAACGGGGGTACATGTCTTTGGAGAGGCTTGACAAACTGACCAAAGCCTACAAGGAAGACTTTGCTGACCAAGCTCGATTTGGAGAAAGGGTTGTCAGTCTCGAAGAGTTTCGACAGCGTGCTTGTCTTTGTGAGGGAAGCAGAGATATCGGAGCCCAGCTTTTTGTCGCGCTGCTTCGAGGTCTTGGCATGGAGGCTCGATTGGTTGCCAGCTTGCAACCATTGGGTTTTGGCTGGAATAAGTTTGAAGTAGCCGAGCCAGAAACGGTCAAAGCAGAAGGAATAGGGCGTGACTCTCCGAAGAGAGCCGTATGCTCGTCGAAAAAGACACTTACTGGAAAGGAATCGAAAGTATCCAAGGAGTCGCCCTCGGCGTCGAAAACCAGATCAAGGTTGAAAGCAAGCCGCTCTGGACTGGCTCGAGTCTCTTCGCCGGATAGCGAAGACGATCTGGAAGTCGAGTACCTAGATACTGATGATGAGTTGGTTGTCAACATGGACCTCACCCCGAGAAAAGGTACGACAACGACGCGCAAAATCGATGCTGATTTAGAATATCCACATTATTGGATCGAGGTTCTTTCTCCTGTAACTCATAAGTATGTACCCGTGGATCCAATTGTGAAAAGCATTGTCGCAACAAATCGAGAACTTGTTGAAGCTTTTGAGCCTCGAGGACAAAAGGCAGACAAGGCTAGGCAGGTAGTGTCTTATATTGTTGGATACTCGGCAGATGGTACAGCGAAAGATGTTACCGTGCGATATTTGAAACGACAGGTCACTCCCGGAAGAACAAAGGGTACGAGGGTGCCAATCGAAAGAATACCAGTATATGGTCGCAATGGCAAAGTGAAGCGCTACGAAGACTTTGATTGGTTCAAGTCCGCCATGTCAGGATATAAAAGAGGTACTCGAGCTCATCCAATCACTGAAATAGATGAGGACGAGGATTCAACCGACTTAAAACCAGCCAAGGCCGAAAAAAAGGAAGTGAAAGAAGGGGAGGAGACGCTTCAGTATTATAAACAGTCAAAAGAATTCGTTCTTGAAAGACATCTCAAGCGAGAAGAAGCGCTAAAGGCCGAAGCGAAACCGGTCAAAAAATTCAACAAGGCAAAGGGAGGAAAAGTAGAGGAAGAGGATGTGTATCTCAGGTCAGACGTAGTCCAGGTCAAAAGTGCAGAGACTTGGCACAAGCAAGGTCGAGCTCCTCTGGCTGGGGAGCAACCTTTGAAAAGAGTTCCTTATCGAGCAGCAACAATCAATCGACGGAGAGAAATCCTCGAGGCCGAGGCCGCTACGGGAGAGAAAGTCCTGCAGGGGCTATACAGTTATGAGCAAACTGACTGGATCATTCCCCCGCCTATTGAAAATGGCATTATTCCGAAAAATGAATATGGGTATGTTAGCACCACTTGAGACTTGGCGAAGCTTGCTGATGAAAATATGCAGGAACATCGATTTGTTCGTGGAGCATATGTGCCCACAAGGCGCTGTACATATTCCTTATAGAGGTGTCATGAAGGTATGCAAGAGATTGAAAATAGACTACGCAGAAGCTGTCGTCGACTTTGAATTCGGGCATCGCATGGCTGTGCCCGTCATCCACGGCGTTGTCATTGCGGAGGAACATCATGATGAAGTGATGGCTGAATTGGAGAAAGACGAGGCAGAACGCCGACGGAAAGCGGATGAAAAGCGGCGCAAGGCTGCCTTGGGGAAATGGCGCCAGTTCATTATGGGCTTGCGGATTGTCCAGAGGATTCAACAGGAGTATGGCGAGGTTGACGAAAGTGTATCAGTGTTTGGACATGGCAGAGCGATTGGGTCGACGTCTGTTGGGCCGGCACTGGAACACGATGAAGAAATGGCAGGTGGATTCCTTCCAGAAGGCTATGAGGAAGAATGTGAAAATGAGCAAGAACACAGGTCGAGTTTCTTCCCGGTGGGCGATGACGATGATGATGGGGACGGTGACGAAGGCGGTGCCGCCAGTTTAACCATAGAACATGACTAAGTTGGGAACTGAACGCCTCGCAGATGCTTTCGCTGTGCATTCAGTCAGGGAACAGATATGTGATGCATTGCTGATTGCACCAAGCACGACGTTGAGTTTCGAAAAGGATGTATTTTCACCTTGTCATCAATAGTTTCCCCCGTTACAACTGCTTCCTCCGTGAAGCACAAAGACACGCGCATCCTGCACAGGATATGGATCGCTCCCTTTCGAGAATTTAGCCCATAGAAAATACATGTACGAAGAAAGACACAGAGAATGGAGGCGCAACTCAGCGCCCTTTGCCGAATCTTTCATGCCACTTGCCCCTATTCTTCGTGTCTAGCGGCTTATCCGGTCGAACGGGATGCTCAGACACCGCGTCCAGTTCAACAGTCTCCTGCATCGTGGAAACGATGGCGACTTGCTGTTCTACGGCATCATGCACCTGGATCGGTAACAACAAGAATAGAGCATTGGAGGTATTTTTCTGCCGCAGACTATATGCTTTATCTGGCGTGCGCAGGACAGCTGTGTTGTCTGAGGATTCCAGAGTGAGCCTGTCCGCGGCACGTTAGAGAGGGCATGGGCGTTGTTGAATGCATTATAGAAAGCATGGGTAGGAAGAGAAGACTGACACGGGGGCTGTGTCGGATTCAAGAAGGCTGGCCAGGTCGGGAGGCAGTTCGAGGAGGCGGTAGCCTGATTCTTTAGGTTTGTGAAGGAGCTTGATGCCTTGGTTTTGGCTTGACATGGTGGATTGGTGGATTGGTGGATTGGTGAGTTGCCGAAGGCATTGATGGCATGTAAGCGCTGTAACGTCATCGGTCATGGCGGCGCTCTGGGTGGGTGTGCCTTGAGTGAGCTCTCGGGTGAGTCAGCCGCCCCCACACCCTGATGCCTTCCTTGACTTAATGCAAGCAGCCGATCAAACGCCCCTCCAAGCCTCATCTGTGGCACCAGATCAGGCGGTGGAAATGGAGTGGGGCAAGCGGCAGCCATTGAGCTTGAGGTGGTTCCCGACTTGCTGAGGCGTTTCAATTTTATTTTGTTTTTATTTTTTTTAAAGCTGTCTAGACGCGTCTTGCCCGCGTCGGTCTGGTGGTCTGCCATCTTTGTCCCAGGTCGATCCTTCCTAGCTGCTGCTGGGCCTTTTGCTGCTGGCGTATCGCAGTAATATCCTCGGGCGCTGTGTTTGTATATGCTTTCTTTCTCATCACCCATCTCGCGGATGAGCTCTCTTGCCTTGCCTCTCTTACTTAGCAGCAGTAGCTCTGGCTATACAAAGTACCATCACCCAGCATCATTTTCTTTTCAGGCGCATACGGAGCATTCTACCAGACAACTTCTACAGCCCCTTCGCCTTGGCCCGCCCGTGACTTGCATGCAAGACAAGACATGGCCAGAGACTAGGGTTTCCGCAGTGCTTCTCGTCCCCTCCATCTTTTATCGTCGGAAAGTGGCCCACTCGTCCCACTCGTCCCCCTGGTCCCACCATATCGCCGCTATCGTTGTTCTTTGGGTCTGGGTCAACACCACCAGACCTGACACAACCGTCTGCACAATCCTCTTCGTTGCGCGCCTGCCATCGTCTCAGGGAATCTTTCCCCAAAGCGCTCGATCGGTTGCACGTACTTGTTCGAGGAGAGCGTCATGAGCGCGGCCCGTCGACGAGACCATGGTGCGTGTCACGGACGACCTGGCGCTTTCGCCCGACGCCCTCTCTCTCTATTACGCTTCTGATCCGCTGCTTGGCCACCTCCCCGTCCTCATTTTCCATGGCCCGTCAACAACTGCCAATTATACCCTCAACAGCTCTCGCATCCAGATACACGTTTTTTCACCAGCCGGCTTCCAGTCTTTCCCTCGCATACCTGTCTCTCCGAGCTCTCCATTCTACTCTGTCGTCAACCATCTACCTCGCGAGATTCAAGTCGACGAAGTGTATCGTGGCCTAGCCTTCGGTCTATTCAAATACTTTTCAGAACTCTCCAATGGCGTCAAACTCCATCTCAAAACTCTATATCCTACCAGGGGAAAGCGCCCAGGTAGTGCAGCGACGTTATTTGGAGAGCAGCATGCAGCCGAGCTCGTCGCATCTATGGTCAAGAGCGAGAACGCCGCAGAGGTCATTGCCTCTTTGCAGGACGTATTACAGACCCAACACGTGAACAATGTAGACATTGACCTCGTTCTGCCTCCCGGCGCTATCGTGCCACTCCAGCCGACAGACTACGAAGATGTACCAGACGACGAGGACGACATTTTAGATCCAACTTTGAGACAGTATGGAGGATATACACCACTTATCAAGCTGTTTGGAGAGCCTGTCTTCTTGCCCACGAGCAAGCTGCGTCGCGCACCGTCCAAACCCACGTCACTTAACCGAGGAAGAACATTCACAAGAGATCAGAAATACGAGCTGCGGATGAAATTGGCAGAATTGGTTGACACGGAAGAAAGATACGTCATGAAGCTCCGAGAATTGGCTCACAAGGTCGCCAGAGATTTTCGAGAAAGCGCAAAGGCTCGGCCAGAGGGTAGTCTCAGCCCATCCGAGGAGGAGTTGGAGCGATTGTTTCCCCCTTCAGCAGATCAGATACTACAGCTCAACTCGACTTTCGTAGAGCAGCTTCGGAGGATTATGGACGAGTCAGAAGACGAGGCACTTAGAGATATGGAGCTAACATCTGCAAATTTGAGCAACATGAAAGGCCCGTGCTCCGCTCGATCCAAAGATCCGACCGGAGCTTTGAGTATGGCTAGGTTGTTTCACGAATGGTTCCCCAAGTTCACGCAAAGCTATCAGGACTACATCAAGGCTAGCCAACACTTTCCCACGCTCCTCAACTCCTTTCTTGGTCAACAGTCCAGTTTCAGGCAGCGTGTGATGCAGTCAGGAGAGCAGGCTGTACGGTCAATACTGATAGAGCCTGTGCAAAGACTTCCCCGTTATAGTCTTTTCATCGATCAGATCATTAGCTCCTTACCAATTACTCATCCAGCCCTGCAACCGATGCTCAAAGCAAGAGACATCATCACCAACATTTGTTCCATGGACGACCCTTTACCCGACCAGCCTCATGTTGCCAACAGACTTCGAAACATGATTGAATCTTGGCCTAAGGACTTAGAGCCCGAGGGTCGACTCATTATTGCTGCTGACTTCATTGAGCTTGCTCCTTCGCAAGGAGCCGGTGAGCTCGACAACTCTGGGGTTCTGCTTCTGTTTTCTGATTGTATTGTGAGTCTGGGGAGAATAGGTTCCACCATGACAGGTCGTGACTTGCTTAGAGAAATCGATAAGCCCTCCGCAGCAGAGTTGCTCATGTCTATGACCAACGCCGCTGGTGGACCCTCATTATATAAATTCGCCTTCACCGGCTGGCACAACCTTAATGATGTGCGCTTCACCGAGTCGGCCGACGGTTCTCTAATCTGGATGACCTCCACAAAGGATGTGAAAGATGTGCACTTGGGACAATACAAGACAAGCAAAGCACCGACCGTGCGTTGTTTTCTTCTTCAAGAAGCCTTTGAGGGAAGGTCTAGCAAGTGGTGTGAGGACGTGGTGAAGGCACGCATCGAAGCCAGGTTTCCGGAATCGGAAAGAGAGAGTCCATCTTGGACGCTGCGCTCAGTACGTCTGCAAGATAACAATCTTGGACTTCATGTGGCAGTATTCCAAGAAGGTGCACATCAACTTGTGGATGGTCGGCGGGAGCCTGCGCCCATTCGTGTTGTAGTGGATCACGAAAAAGGCACAAAAGGGGCACCTCTCGGTCACTATGGCGTCGAAATTGTTGTTAATGTGACGAGCAATGAAATGAAGAAGATCTCGATGTTGACAGTCGGGTTGAATGGCAGGCAGTTTCATGATGATATCGACTTGGAGGACTTATTACCTTCCTTGTCTCGCCGACGTAAGTACTCACTCTCGCTATACTCTGACATAAATGACTTCAATACACTAATACCTGTGTTTGCAGTCATACAGCTCCTCAGTACCCAGTTCAATGTTAGCAATGCGCACTTGACAGCACCTATGGTGTCACACTACACAAAAACTTTACGTGGGCTTAGTTTGACGGTGAACAGAGGAGAAAAGACTAGATCCTTCCTAGCAGCTTCTCCGGTCAAACTGTTGTCGAGTCTTTGGGGTAGTGGCTCAAATGCTGCCTCCTCCGATGTCGTTGTGTCAGGCATCAAGCCCCAACGACAACCTTCATTGCACAGGACCAATAGCTTTCATTCCATGTTTGGCTCAATCCGAGGAAAGGACAGTCGACCAAACACAGCGGATGGAAGACCAGAAAATCCTTTGTTACGGCTCGAGCACACTTTTGTTGGTTTCGTGGCAGCTCTCCAATCTCGCAAAGGCGCCATTATCGCCCGATCACTTCTCAATCGGTCACTAGCTGATGAACTATCTGTCAATGATATATACAACAGACTCATTGAGACTCCTTTTGAGTATGAAATTTCCATTGATATAGGCGCAGAAGTCATATTTGTGGCATTCGAAAAGTTTCTTCACATTGCCTGGGCAAATCAAATTGGTCCAGTCATGACAATGCAAGCCATGGACGCTCTGCTCGACAGGGCAAACAAGAAAGTGACTGGAGATTTTGCTGACTTTGTCCATTTCTTGTTCAAGGAGATGGCGCCTCAAAATCGACGGGCTTTCGTTGGCCTTATCAAACTCTTAGCCGATTTGTTAGACAGCTGTGGAAATGATAGTGATAGGGGCGCCTTGACTGTGGCCTTTGCCGAGCTTCTTGTCACCGAGGGCGATGCACATAATTATATTAATCTTTTGGATAGGCTCGTCGAGGATTGTGACAGGATGTTTGACGACCATGGTGGAGGTCAGAACTTTCATCCTACAGCCTCAGTTTCCGAGTCGAATGCAGCCAGCTTTCGCCACGGCAAGTCTCACACCGGGTCTCTTACTTCAAATGCGTCCTCGCTGCGACGCAAATTTGGGATTGACGCCCTGCTTCGTCAAGGTTCAAGAGATGAGCGGCCGTCCGTCTGGCGCACATTAAGCAAGCACCGAAATCCCGCTACGGGCGACACTTCGAGCTTGACACGCGGCACATTGGACAGGGTTCGATCTGTAGACGACAACAGCCTTCCAAAGAGACTGCACCAGCGTGCGATGTCCCGGGACAGGCCTGGCCTGGCTGGTGCGTTCGACGAGACATCGGGGCGGCCACCTAGTTCACACCGTATAGATTTCCCATTGGGCTCTATCGGAGAACCGTCGAGTGCCGATGCTGTGCCACCCAAGTACTTGAAGAAAAAACGACGCAGCTCGCTGTCTGATCTCAAGAGCCTGATGGCAGCCGCCACGCTCGATGGCGATGAGCCATTCCAGCCATTGCAAACCACTAAACCCACATCGGGCAAAGTCAACACCACACCCGCGAGTCCAAAACCAGCACCTACTTCCAAGATACCGATGAGCCCCAATGTCGCAGGAGCCCTGCGTAGCTCCAGGCAAAAAGAAAAGGAAAAGGAAAACTTGGGTGGGCCATCTAAGACGTTACTCAATTCACCCGCCTCAACTGCTACTACCACTGCTCCCACTTCGTCGCCCGGCATTAGCAACAGCAAGGTATCTGGATCACCCGCCAATATTGCGAGGCAGTCAAAGGGTCTATCAACATCAGCCATTCCCACTCTCAGGCCGACTAAATCTGCATCGAATGCCGAATCACCCACGCAACCTGGCAGCCCTACGCGCTCCAATGCTCAACGTCTACGCCTCCACCCCCCTCAAAAGATTAGGGAGCGGCTGCAGTCGGAAAGACAAGTTACTCGTGAGGTGGATGCATCACTCCTGACAGAGTTATCCAAGATTGGTGAAGAGATGGCGCGTGTGCACCAAGCCAAATCAGCCAGCTCTCAAGCCATGGAGATGACGAGTTTTGCAGCGTCTCTGAAGGAACTAGAGGACAAGATCCGGTTGATGATGCGAGAATTGCACGAAAAACAAGACAGCACGCAACGCGAACTCGACACTACGCTGAACAATGCGGAAGCAAAAGTGCGGGCTATTGACCAGCTTCACAAGGAGGTCGTGGCAGAAAACGAGTTACTTTACGAGAAATATAATGGTGAACTAGGCAGGATAGTTAAAGCAGTGAAGGGTAAGGCCAAGGAAGACAAAGATGAGTTGGTGAGCAAGTTGAAAGAGCAGTCTGAGGAGACGGCACGTATGAAGAGGGAAAATGCCCGGCTCAAGAGGGAAGTCGTCGGCCTGAAAGCAATGCTGAGAGGAGCAGAGTAAGTGTCCTTGCTTCTGAAGAGACTTGTTGACTGGCTGGGCTTGAAATGCCGAAGATGAACAGCCGTTCATTTGGGAGACAGCATATTGTACATCAGCTTGTATACTACTACATTTACAGGAAAGTTCATGGGAAGCAGAGAGCTTATGACGCCGGAAGCCAAGGATCTGGTCTGAAAGCGGGCATCGAGAGACACCGTTACGAGCTATGAGCAGCATAAATTATGATGAAGATGTCAAATCCGAATCTGTTGTCACATCCGCTGGTCCCGGACTTTCAAATGTGGATGAGAAACTTGGGGCCGCTTCCGGGGCTTGATGAGGAGCAGCATCGACCTTAGCCTGCTCAACCCAGCACTCGAAGAAGAGAGGGCCTGCCTGAACTGATCTTATGGGAGTAGTTGATAATCCTGCCAAAGCTCGTCCAGGTTCGAGTCTGTTTTCGGCCGGTGTTTGAAGACTAGGTTGGGATGGAATCCAAACTTGAGGATGCTGTGGCCATGGACCATTGTTAGTGGAGCCCCTCGATACTGTGGTTCAAGGTAACCAGTTAAGTCTGGTGCATTGTTCCACGCGTGGAGGAAGCAGAAAATCTAGATTGGGGTTGCAAGCAAAAGGGACCAGCAAGCGGAAGGAGCTTCAACAAACAAAGGGCAGCGACTTACACGAATCGGTGCTTCGGCCTGGTCATGCAATTCCACGCCAAGCGTAAAGGTACAGCCTTCTGGTAGGCAAGGTCGACTCTGTCCTGCATCGCAAAGCCTAGCCAGAGCTCCTCTCAGAGCCTCATGGACATCGGTCGGATTCACAGTGTCTTCGCCCGGAGCAGCATCGCGATTCACGCTCGACAGTTCATGCTCGGCAGGCCAGCTGTCACCGCCCCAGGAGGCAGGGAAGGACCGGACGTCGAAGATCCACCGCTCTACTACATCCAGCGTACGGGGCGCATGGATGACGAGGCAGATCTGGCTCGCGGCCCCCGAGCGAATTTGTTGCGCGGCCGCCGCGACGGCATCTCGGATCCAGGTGCAGACCCCGGGGTGGCGAGACTGGTGGACGGGCAGGTTGTATGCGCGGGCGGTGAGGAACGTGGTGCTGGGGTAGAGGTTCCGGTTGTACAGAATGGAGTGGAGGGCTATGGTGAGGAAGCTCGTGAAGGCTTGTAGGAGGTAGGAGGCCTGTGAGGGTGCGAGGTTGGATCCTGCGTCGGGGTTTGGTTCTCTGGGGGACATGCTTATTAGACTTGTAGTGAGGTGATTTTGATGGAGGAGACGCGGTTGGCATGGAATGGGCTGCATGGTTGGGCCGCATAATACATGGGCGCGTGGTCACGTGATGTAAATTGGCCGAAGCCCACTCCGCTGTTGTGCTGGACGGGGAAGGCTTCAGATGGTACTTTGGGGTGTCGTTATGTTATTTTTAGAAAGAACTCTGAACGACGCATTGGTGTTTGACTTCTGTCAGAGGAAGGCGATCCGTGACCGGGAAGGGTGCCTTGCAAATTATGACAACGCAGTTCAGCTTTAGCCACGAAAATGCAAGCACTTACATTTCAGACTCGACCGCACAGGTGGACCGGACGAGACTAGCTGAGTGTTTGATGGGTTCGGGGTGTGGGCCGGGATGCTCCGATTGGTCTAAATCGGGTTGGAGGTCTGAGCAGAGACTGCTACCCTGGACTGGTCCATGTTTTCCAAACCATGTTTGCCAGAGGGACGGACCGGGCATTACATTTCATACTGTAACTGGATTGTCTTTGCGGCGCATTGTCCGAGCAGACGTCGGGACTTTGAACCATAGCGGTGATTACCTAGAAACGCGGCAGGGAAAGTTTCATTCACTGGCGGGCTCATTGGCATTGACAAGTCACAAGACCTGGACATCCAGAGTTATATATATATATATATATATACATGCATTGCCACCAGTATAGCGCACAAGGCAACAAGAAATCAATGGTTGATTGCTCAATGTACGTTTTGCATCGAGGAGCAAGTCGGAGGTATCTCGCAAGGTGAAAACTGCACGTATGCTTTTTTTTTCGAATAGCAAGCACCCCACGTGGTAACTACCTTATTCAGCCGAAGGGCACTTAGGTCATCTACCCGTGAGACCCCGCTTATGCAATAGACCAGTTCCCCCCGGGGACCCACATTGAAAAATATATATATATATAAAAAAAAAAAACCCCCAAACCAAGAGACGCCCAAAAAAAACTCTGCTGCACATCACACTACAGGAACAACAAAATGTCGTCTTCACGTTTCTTTCCCACGTGCCATGCACCTTTTTCCAGTTCACAACGGGTATAAACGATGCTGGCTTGGCTACGGTCCTGCGCGCCAGACGGTGCTTCGCATCAAGCTGGCTTTCCTCGAGTCAGGCCATGCGCGACGACGGCGCAGGCTATATGCCATGCTCGCTTGATGCCCATGACACTAGCTGTTTTGCACGCCATTCCCCGGTGGAAGCATTTTGGCAACGGAAGCGGAATTGGAAGTGCGGCTTTTGCAACGCAGAAAGACGGTTGGGTTCTTTCTTTACCCCCAAGCGGAAAGCAAGGTAAATCAATACCACTGTCACACAAATCCCCTGTTATTCCCAAGTGCGGGTGCCCTTGTGCACTGATGATGAGAGAACACATATTCACAGACCTGTACTGAAACACGATGTGGAAACAATGTCCAACCGCTGTCTGAAATGCACTTGCTCTTATTTACTTGACGTCACAACTTGAAAATAAAGGCAAAAATCACTGATACTTGAGATTGTCTAGGTTATGAAGCGTGGTTTCAGCAAGGCCCATATGACACTGTAGATGAGATTTGTCCATGTTTCCTTGTGTCTGCAGTCTTGCAGGTTGGTCCAGTAACTAATGCCTGCAATGCGCAACGCGGGTCCTATTCGTTGAGTCACGAAAAAATCTGTTCAACGTTGCCCTTCAGGTAGAATTGCTCGCTCATACATCCGTGCTATCCTCGTCCGTGCCCGTAAATACTTTATGTACCCGTCTACTCACAGCCTGTCCTATCGTGCGGTCCGATACTGCGCCGTCCTTATTGGCACACTTCCTCACAGTATCGAGACTTCCTGGTCCTGTGCGTTCCAGCTCTTGAACAAGCTTGGTCACACTGTTGTATTCTGCAGCAATTCCATACGCGATAGGAGCCGTGATCCGTACAATCTCTTGTAACATACGCACATACGTGTCTTGCATGCTATCTCCAGTTCGAACTTGACCACTCTCCATGCAGAACCCAGCCACCGACGTTGCCTGATCCCGCTGCTTCTTGTAAGGAATTGTTGAGATATGCTGGGTGAAGTTGATCACCCATCTTGCCGTCTCAATGGGTACCGCCGTGTGGTGAAGGAGTATCTCGTGCTCAACATGGAGAGAGAGCATCGCGTCCTCAATCATATCTTCTGGGATATACTCGGCACCTGCTCGCGCTTTCGACGACGCTGCTGGCACCGTCTCCCCACTTGCAGATCGGACACCTGACGTGAATTGACGATTACGATTGCTGCGGTTCTTTCGAATCCATGCGTTCATGCCCTGAAGGATAAAGACGAGCTGCTTGTTCGCTTGCAGACTTTTGATGTCAGCAACGCGCCGCATGAGTTGGTTTCCTTGAATCAAGGCTACAAGCTCCTCAGCTAGAATAATCACTACGGCAATGTCTTCATGAGTTATCCGGGGTGATATGGGCTCCCAGAGACCCATGTCGTCGTTGAATCTTGAGGTTACCTTCCGTCGCCATTTGATCAAGTTATGTTCGGGACAGTTCCACGAGGTATGTTCAACCCCCAAACCTTGGAGCATTTCTTGTATCTGGACCTGAAGTATTGAAGTCAATCCAGACGGCAAATCGACAATCATCTCAGGCGTGGACACCTTCTTATCGGTGCGAAGCTTGTTTACTTCGGCCAATGCCGCAGCACGACGCTTCTCTGTGGCCTTGATGACTTTGAGTCTTTCTCTCTCTCTCCGTTTGTTCTCTTTCTCAGCCTCTCGCTCAGCCGCCGTCTTCCTCGGCGCCCGTGGCTTCGATACGGCAGAGTGCGAAACCTTGCGGTTTGACCATGTTATGTCGCTTTGTGTACGTCGCAAGGGAGACCGAGCCCTTCGGATCGACAAGTCCATGTCCTTGATTGACGGGAGTCCGTCATCACTCGAGTGGCTCGAACTTTCTGAGGATTCATCGATCAAGATCAGCTCGTCTCGTTTGTTGACTTTCGACCGTGACTCGAAGATTGGGCTGTCTGCAGATGGATCTGATTTGTTGCCGTGGTCTTCATCTGCGACGGATTCTTCTGCTAAGTCTGGTCGTCGTCGTCGTCGGTTGTATGTATGTGTTCCACTTTGCCTTGCAGGAGCTTGTGGCGGAGGAGAGCTTGTGAAAACGTCAAAAGATGCAGCTCTCTTGACCGCTGGTCGATCTCGGATAACGGATTGCGGGGAGCTTGCGAAAGGGTCCGACTGCAACGGATCATGTTGATCAAGTGGGTTTGCTCTCGAAGACCCCCTGTGTGCCTTGCAAAAGGTGGTTTCTGCTCCTTAGCCGCGTCGCCTTTGCTCGGTTTTGGGGATGTTGTCTCGAGAGAACTCGTGAATTCGATAGGTTCCATGGCACGTCCTTTGGTAGACTGATGATTTTTGCATATCAGTAGCGGAGGTCTCGGTAATGTTTCTGATTCTGATAGAGATCTAAGCGCTTCAGAAAGCCCCTCATTCTCTGCATCAAGTTCAAGTAGCCTTCTACGCTTGCGCTGAGGTTCCTCAAGCAAGTCGAATATGCTATCGTCGATATCGTCAAATATTGTCGACGCCCCCGTCAATCGGGCTGTTTCTTCACGTCCATTGTTCCTTGTACAATCGGAAATTTTGCTACTAGAAGCATTGATGAGCTTGGCATCGTGACGGAGCAAAGGGCTACCTGGCAGTGATGAGGAAGCGATGTGCGGGCACGATGGCGATACCGGGTGAGGATGTCGTGGACTGGAAGAGACGAGATCGATAATATCGGGCATTATTTCAGCTTAGTGGCTATGAGAGAGCATGACATTGTTTTTTCATCACAATTGAGCGCGTCTTGGAGAGGGCGAGCTGTCACAGACTGATGGCGTTCTCACGTGATCCTTCCAAGTGACTAGTCCACCCTTGGGATGCACTTGCACAAATTGTGAATGTGGCCACCGCAACTAACTACTATCACTACAGAATAGAAGGAGGATATAGCATAGGCAGACTAGCGTATCACTGCATGTTTACTAAGTATTCGTCTAATCGAATATGACTTTCCGTGTGAGTTGAGCTGGCGATATCCTAATTTAACCTGTTGTTTTCCTTTATTTAAAACATAAGGTTTCATTTTAATCCCATTCCCTGTCCTTACCCTGATTGAGGTCCAATGATAGTTCAAGTTCAGCTTAACTCAATCCATTTCTAGATGCTATTGTTGGATCCCCCAAGGGTAGGGGGAGAGGAGCACGGTCGTGTTGTTGAAAACTCCCTTCATGTAAGTGTTAGGAAGCTAGGTGTTGCTGAGTTGCGAGCGTGTTAGGGCTGATAAAGTGTTAAGCCAGAAAGGGGAAAGTACAATGCAGCTAAATAAAAATTATGTGTGGAGGCACATGCTCCGTTTCAGGTTGCGTTGCTGCTGTGCGTTCAAAAATCCGCTACTCCGTATTCCGTACTCCGTAGTGTGCGTTTATTTCCTCTGATCAGAACACGCGTGTGGGGCGTTGCATAATTCCAATAGCAATCAAAATACTCTGCGACTAGCTACAAGAAAATATTCTGCAATCAAATAAGGCCTAATTACTCCGTGTGTATCCGTAGATCAGAGCCTTTGTGGTTAATGCCAGCAACGCGGACTTACGTCTGACCAATCAAAGGCCCATGAGCTATTAATAGGCTCACGTGCCACACCCTACGCTATGCCAAATTAGGTGACTCGCAGCTGGGCACACCGGCTGACGCACCCGTCAGCCAACGATATAACTAACACAGAGTCCCAAAACGTATAACAGGGCATCATCGACAATCAACACGATACGCGAAACTACTACACAACCTCGGCGTCGAGCTATGACTATTAGTGATCAACTAACCAAGTACTACAAGGTCACAGAATAACCCCATAAGGTGAAGGTGGCCTTTAATTAGAAGTTTGCCCCTGATACAAGGTGATTTGTAAAATCATTCAGGGGCTGGACTGGTACGTATACACCCTAGCTAACGCAGATCCTTGTCAGCAGATCAATGGATACCGGGTAAATAAACGCACAGCAGCGGCTGCATCTCCGCTTTTCTGTAATGACACTTCTCCCAACTCCCCCCTTTCTGGCTGATACTCTGGCCCTAACGCAAGCACGCTACTTTTTGCTGGGTGTTTATGCAGTCAATGATACTACGGAATACACAATAACTACTCCGTATACTGATTGTATCTATATATGACTTCCACTTATCCGTGATTGGGCCAATGTAGCGGGTCACTGCCGTGAAGCCGCTGGGACGAGTTTGTAGATAACCCGATCATTAGGACGCGGGCCCCCGGACCTGCCTGACCTCACCACGATGTGTGTCTGAGACGTTGTGCTGTAGGTACAGTTTAGCCAATAGTTCAGCTTATACATCTACAGTACCTGTGTACTAAGCGCCTTATAGCGCATTACATAGTGATGATATCCTCCTACGGAGTATACGGAGTAATTAGCTAACATCCCAGTTAGTCACACTTTACGGATATACATCTTATTTTGCTCTCCGCAGTATTATGAATTAGCACGAGACTATGCTTACTAGTGATTAGAGTGTCTTGTAAAGCCCGTAGCGCTAGTCCAAGTATCTGCCCACCAAAGCTGCTCGTATCCCTCGCGCCAGAACGTACGTTCGCATGTAATTAGGAAAGTATGCAAAGGCATGTATCTGTATTCTGTTTTAGGCTTATAGGATCTATGTTTGCGTACTCATCTCTTTGAATTCCCTTGTAATATATTCGTCAGTGCTGCCATGTTACCTACTAGAAAGGTGCCCAGGTAGGTACCTGGTAGGTACCTATGCAAGGGTTAGCGCGCAGTGTGCAGTACAAAACTTATGCACCCTGTACCTCCTCCGGTACACTCTAATTCTTGAATGATTTTACATACCCTAGGTAAGTACCTAGCTACCACCAGCGTTGCCTTTACACGTATAAATAAAATATGTGGTCTTTTTTTTTTTGTTTTTGTTTTTTTTTTTTTGGGTTTATAAAGAATTAGAAGAATAAACAAGCCCCACTTTACGACCCGTCACGTTCGCGCGCAAAGTAAACAAGGGTGAATACTGCTGTGTGCCATAGTCCCAAGCCACTTATGTGACGATCCTCCACAGTCACTTTGTTGCTGTGCCTTATGAGCCGTACATCCTCATTACCTCGCCGCGCTCTCTCAATGCTCTCATTGCCCCCAATGCTCTCTCTCCATGCTCTCCACGCTCTCCATGCTCCCGATCGCTAGCCAGGGCAGGGGCAACGAATCGCCGTGATGCCCAGACCAGCGTTCTGCTGGCACAATAGCCCCCCCCTTTGCCCCCCCCCCCAGGTGGGGCCAAGGTGGGGCCAGTCCAATCCGCAGTCGCTCCGCTAATCAGCACAAACCCGCCGGGGACCAGGCACTGCCTCACCTGGTTGCCCCTTGTTAGTCGCTGACCGACCCAGCCATGCAATTAATCAGCCGTATGTATGTTTAATTTGCCCTCAGACAGAAAAGTCGCTCCTGGCCTCTGGACCCTGGCCGCTTCTACATTAGAGCTCAGCCGTCCATTCATTCATTTCCTGGAGTCTGATCCCCTTTGGTCTACACCGTTGCGATCCGGATACCACGCGGGAGACAGGATACAGGATTCGACTCGAAAACTAGCTTCGACACAACGCTCTTCTGGAACTAAGGGACCCTTTTTTCGAGCCAAAAGATCCCCAGCGCAGGGGCACACCGTCGAAAAAACCACCCCCCCCCCAACTTCAAGGATTGTTCATGAATCGGACGCTGCGACGTTTGTCCAATTTCGCCAACTACGCGCCGCGGCGCCGGGCCTTTCCGGGCTTGACGATCCATCCGAGACTGACGGGCTGTCTCCAGGACTACTTAGGACACAAGCTCTGAGTCCTCGGTAGCATCTCATTTCCTCAGTATCATTACCATCGACAGTGCCTGCCCGTCGAGTCCCTTGGGTTTACCCAACATGGCCGCATCACCGCCTGCGTCGCCGCTGCATTCAAGAGAGCGGCCTCTTAGCGCCATTATCAAGCCAGCTCCCAGGAGCTCTAGCCGAATGAGCATGAGTAGCAAAGCTGGCATTGGCAGCAGAGCATCTGACGATGATAGCCGAACAGCCGTCAAAGTTGGTACGTTGCATCTTTGTTTTTACGTCTTGGTTCAAGCTCTGCTATGCCACAACCAAACCAAACAGCTCGTCACCTCCGCTCTCTCATCACGAATTTGCTGACCCTCTCTTTAGCTGTTCGCGTACGTCCCGCTCTGAGGGACAGTGATCCAGGTTATGACTTGATACCGCAGAGGTTCCAGCGCTCTATGCTCCAAATGACATCAAACACGAGCCTGGCAATCGACTCACCACAAGGTCGCAAAATCTTCGTTTTCGATCGCGTTTTCGGTCCAGAGGTCAAGCAGCATGGCATCTGGGAATACTTGTCAGACTCAATCAGCGCTTTCACTCAAGGCTACAACGTCTCCGTTTTGGCATATGGGCAATCTGGTGCCGGGAAGTCGTATACCATGGGAACCTCTCGCCTCGGCGAGTTAGATGACGATTCAATGATAGGTACGGAGTGCTCTCTGCTGCCTTGCCATGTACTACGTTGCCCGCAAAACGTAGCCGTAAGCCAAGGGTGAATTCACACCGCTAACTTATACCTCCCATCACAAAGGTGTGATACCTCGAGCCGCCAGCGCTTTATTCGAGAAACTCGACACCTATGGTAGCGGAAGTAGCAGCATTTCGTCCAAGCGACAGTCCATCTCGAACTTGCGAACGCCTCGAGCCTATCAACAGAACATACTCGGCAATCGCAATTGGTCATTAAAAGCAACATATGTGGAAATATATAACGAGCAGCTGCGCGATCTACTTGTTCCTGATTCGACGCCATCCAATGAGAGAACGAACATCGCCATTCGCGAAGACACCAAAGGAAACATCATTCTCACCGGCCTAAGGCAAGTCGATATCAACTCAGTCGACGACTTGATGAATGCTCTCAACTTCGGATCGAATATTCGCCAGACAGATGCAACTGCGATCAACGCCAAATCTTCTCGCTCCCACGCCGTTTTTTCGTTAAACTTGATTCAGCGTAAGAGCAGGTTGCAGACGGCAGCCGGAGCAGAAAAGAGATTTTCTATGCCTTTGGAGGCCATGACGGGCCAGGATTTGGGCGTCACGACAGACAGCAAACTTCACTTTGTGGATCTGGCTGGAAGCGAACGTCTAAAAAACACTGGCGCACAAGGAGAGAGAGCCAAAGAAGGCATCTCGATCAATGCTGGCTTGGCATCGCTGGGCAAAGTCATCAGCCAACTGTCCTCTCGCCAACCCGGCTCGCACGTGTCGTATCGAGATTCCAAGCTCACTAGGCTGCTGCAAGACTCGCTCGGGGGCAATGCCTATACATACATGATTGCGTGCGTCACACCAGCTGAGTTTCATCTCAGCGAGACGTTAAACACAGTGCAATATGCACAGCGTGCTAGGGCCATCCAGTCCAAGCCCCGGATTCAGCAGGTGGATGATGGAGACTCCAAGGCTTTGATAGAACGACTTCGAGCTGAAGTGTCTTTTTTGAGGGAACAAATCCGAAGCTCACATGGAAACTCGAGCAGCCCGAGAAGAGCAAACGCAGCGCCGAATGAACGATCTGAAAGGCAAAACGAACGCGAGACGGAACTGCAAAACCAGCTTCTGGATGCACAAGAGAACTACAGCGCTTTGAGTCAGCGACATGCCAGGCTCATCGCTGAGCTCGCCAGGGCAAGGGAAACCGAGTCGCAGGAGGCGGGCCAGAGCGAGAATACGTCCGCTGATGACCGATTGCATCGCTCCAACTCTTTCGCGCAAGCTGTTGAACAAGTCGTGCTGGAGTATGAGAAGACAATTCAAAGCTTGGAGCAATCCCTGTCCAGCACTCGAACGACGCTTTCTAACACAGAGACTTCGCTTCTGGAGAAGGAGACAAAATGTGCTTACGTTGAGACGATCAACAGCCAGCTTCAAACTCGACTTCAAAAACTTGTTGACCGTGAGGTGAGTACGGAGAACTATCTGCACGATCTCGAGGCAAAATTGGATGGTCATACTAGTGGCGAAGAAAAGAATGCCACCATTATTACGGAACTTCGTAAGGAAATCGCGCGAGTCAAAGAGAATGAGGCTGCATGTGAGGATTATATTTCTACGCTCGAGGAGCGATTGGCGGAAGCAGACCAAGATGCCGAGCTGATGCAGCGAGAAGTTGATCGCTTAGAACAAGTTGTCGAGCGCCAACGCAGCTTGGGAAAGCTGGACTCCTTGCTCTATGAACTAGACAATGTAGAAAATGGCAGGTCCAAGGAATTTGAGGCAGCCACTAATGCTACCACTCGAGTCGGCCGTTTCTCGGACCACTCTCGCGGCCAATCTCATGGCGGACGCCAGTGCCAACTCAATGGGCCTATTCCCGAGGAGCACGACGAGCAATCTTACGGGGAACATGGCAAAGATGCGGATGATACCGCCGAGTTGGGAGACGAGTCAAATGTCGATGGTGACACAGCGGAGAGGATCGATTCAACTGACGCCAAAGACTTGGCCAATGGTCTTGACCGACCGACAACCGCACAGCACAAATATGTCGCTGATAAATTGGAGAGCGTGACCCAGGAGCTCGTCGACCTTCGTGTCGAACATGAGACTAGAATCCATGAATATGAACAGCTCCAGGCTAAATATGACGAAACACTACGCTCACTCTCCGAACTTCGAGATGCTGTCGACGAAGCCCGGCATCCTGAGCAATTAAGAGTGCGTGACTCCATCATGTCTACATCTACACCGCCTCAGACACGCCCCGATTCGTTCATGTCTGATGGCAAGTTTTTTGATCTCAAGGACGAACCCCGTTCATCCTTGTCGCGCTCTCTGTCTACGGAGCTATCCTCGGCCATGCAGTCCCCTGCCACAATGGACACTTCAGCATGTGACCTTAGATCGGAAGACGACTCTGCCACCACAAAGCCAATGGTTTCATCCGAGAACTCGGCTCATCAAGTTGATAACGAGCAGCTGGCCGCTGAGGTTGCGAGATTGCGACGAATTGCCGAGGACAAAGCAGCCGCCGAAAGGTCGCTGGCTGAGAAATACGCTGAACTAGAATCCACCCACAATGAGACGCTTGTCATGATCGAAGAACTCAGGACTGAAATATCAAAGGCCCGTGCAGTCGAGGCCTCTTCATCAAGAACCAGTACTCCAGTAATCCGTCGCAAATCAAGCCAGAATCTCTTGGTCACCGATCGAGCACATCGGTCATTTGCTTCCCTACGAAACATCGCGATCCTGAACTTGCAGAATAAGCCTGAGGTGATGCATAACTTTGAGCTTAACTTGAACTCCGCAATGCATGAACTCCAATCCCGAAGTGAGCGCATTCAGGAGCTGGAGGCGGATATTGCCTCGGCCAAGAAAGAAATGGAAACTAAGATGACCATCATTTCCGGTTTGACACGGGAGAGATCAAGCTTGAAGGCCAGCCCAATGGACATTTCCATGGTTGCAAATCTGCGTGATCAACTGGAGCGGAATGAGAAACAAATGACGCAAATGCGTGAGGCTTACGAGTCCCGAGAGAAGGAGTTGACATCACAGGTTGAAGAGCTTCGGGAATCGATAAAGAACGCCAGACCATCCGTCAACGGTACTGCAGACGATAAGAGTGCTGACGGTGATGTTGAGAAAGAAAGTCAGCAAAGAATTGCAAATCTCAGTGAGGAATTGGCTAGCTGGGAACGAAAGCATCGTCTGGTTCTGGAATCTAGCGAGAAGAATGAAGCTGGTTTACGTGCTATCATCTTGAAGCTCGAAGCGCAACTCGCAGCTTTGCAGAAGAGTCACACCTACTCTCTGTCCAATGGCGACTCCGGGAACGAACAATCTATACAAGAACTCGAGGAGGAGCACCAAAAAATCGTCAGCTTTTTGCGCACCGAAATTGATGGACACAAGGCCATCATTCACAGCAACGCCACAAAGATTGCCGAGCTTGAGGCCGAGCACTCGGCCGCCAAGTCCCAACTTGATGAATTAAGGACGACTCACGAGACTGCTGCGAAAGAGCTCGAGCATCACCGTAAGCTGGTGGTCATACTCGAAGACAAGATTGCCCATCACGCTGATGCAGCGAAATCCCATCAAGACGCCCTGAAGCATGCCAAGGAGGCCCATAGCAAAGAACTGTCCGAATTGAAGTTGCGTGAGCAAAAGAGCTACGAGGAGCAGGCCGAGGTGCTTATGCAAGAGCACGCTGATGCCGTCCAAAAGCTAGACGAGGAGCTTGTTCACGCTAGGGATGCGCTGCACAAGGTTGCCTCTCAGGTCGCAGATGGCATGGGTCTAGAAGTCAGCATTGAGTTGCTCTCCGAGCGTGTAGAGAAACTTTTGGTACATCAGAAACTGCTCGCGGAGGAACAAGGCAAAGCTGAAGAGATGAAGGCTCGCGTTGCTGAGCTTACTATTGTCAACCAAAAAGTATTGGGCGACGTTGAGGCTGCCAAGGTGACGTTGACGGAAATGCTGTCCGGTTCCGCCGAGACTGTTCCTTGGTCGATTGCCGACATGATTGCTGCCGTGCAGACCAAGCTTGTTGACCTCGAGGGCCGTAACAATAAGAACAGCCGGCTTGTCGAAGAGCTGGAGGAGCAGCTGCAAAACAATTTCGACGAGGCTCAACTGACCAATAACCGTCTGAGCACATTGCAGACCGAGAGAAATGCCCAGCTAGAAGAAGCCACCATGGCTCGCGCCCAGCTTCAAGCCGACTTGGAGAGCATCCGAGAGGAATATGCGTCCCTCCAGGCCAAGTTTCATGAGCTGTCAGCTATTGGTGAGGTCAAGCGATCGAATTCCAACTCGACTATCCGCAAAAGCAGCTCACATGCCTCACTGCCTTCACCTCCGCCTGCCATCCCTCTACCGCCATTGCCGAACGTAGCTGGGAGGAGCAGTTCGCCAACCAATATTGTCTCCCCATCCCCGACGACAGGCCGACCGGTCAGCAAAGACAACGTCAACATCTCCCAGCTGACAGAAGATCAAGAAGCTCGCATCAGGACGATTGAGAAGCATCTCCAGGCCGAGCGCCAGCTAACACAGACGCTCGAAGAGGCGCTCACAGACCTTGAGAAGCAATCCAAGAAGATTAAGAGCGACTGCGACGCGTGGAAGAAGCGCGCGCAGGAGTTGGAGACGGAGCTCAAGGAACTGAAGGACCGACAGTCTGAGCAGCAGCCCGACAATCGCTGGAGCATGCAAGCCGTCGAGGAAGAGCGCAAGAAGCGCCAGGCAGCCGAGCTGGCTAGGAAGCAGCTCGAGGAGAGAATGAACGCCATTAACAAGGGCAAGAAGAAGAAGGGCAGTTTGAATTGCTTCTAGGCGGGGCTGAGCTTTCTTTGGAAGACCACGCGACAGGAAGAGTCGTCAGAAGCAAGTGGCCGACAGTGAATTGTTTTTTTCTTTCCTTCTCCAAACCAGAGAAACGTTGCGACAGATGTTCTTTTTATGTTGTTTCCTTTTGCTTCTTTACTTTTTTCTTTCTCTTTCTCTTTTTCTTTTTAAAATGTTGCTTTTCGTTTCCGCTTCATGCACTATTTGTACACAAGCCTGCTGGCTCATGAAATGCCTCAACATACATAGCGGGCCGCGGCGTTATCTTTATCCAGGCGGCACAATTGCAAAGCGTACGCTAGTTATGCTCACCCAGTCTTTTCGGCTCTTCCCCCCCCAACTTAATCCTCCCAGCCTGCATTTGCCTTGATGCATGCTATACCCCAGTTGCGTTTTTTGTGTTTCTGATTATCATGAATGAGGGAAAATGGGGCTATGCTCGGCTGTGGGGGGTCCTTGCTGCAGGTAGTAATGAGATTGTTCGATTCGGCTTACTTTACTTGGTGGAATGTGTCTACGCATAAGTGGGGAATGGGGGGTTGTGATCCTCCCTTTTTTTTATTATTTTTTTTTTTAACATACGGGGACGTAAATATCCAAACTGTCGATTTCAAACTTTCCACGTGATCTAGCTGACGGAAGGGTCACTTGGTGCGATCTCCTCACAACATCTCCACACAACAGTACCTCTCATGTTTCTTTCCATAGGAAGTCACTGCAGCAGTAGCTATATGTATATTTAGGATGAAAGTGCGTTTTTTTTTGTGCCCATGCATTGACGCGTTGTAAGAAGCGCTGCATAGCTTAAAAAGAAACATTAAAAGTACTTTTGCACTCAAAATAGGTGTGCAGGGATTCTTCCGCAATTGGCTAGATCCAGTTGGAAATTTGAAATCTACGGTTGGATATTTACGTCCCCCTGAATCTTGTCACTTTCCTGGTTGATCGACGGACGACGTGCCATGATGCATACTGAACCGCGAATATTGCTAGACCTACCCTTGTTTTGTACATAGGTCCGGGCATCCTTTTAACTACCGTCGTATGACTCGAAACTGTCGGACCCAAAACTGTCGTTATACCTTGATAGCTGGCAATATAAAGACGTTTCGTAAGCTACATACAGACACAATTCGCAACTCCGTCGTAATTTCAGCATATTCATTCAATTACCTGGTTCCTAAAGTTGCCACAGATTTGATACAACTTTCCCCGTTATGTGTTTCAAAACATTACAATACAAGACCCATACATGCATGGGTGATGCTGTACATAGATAACATAAAGAGTAGCGATATCTGTCCAAAAGAGAACAAAATGGTTTTCAACACAAAATTATCGAGGTCCTTCTCCCGAAACGCCCTTCCTAACGAAGATGGTGCATATTTCTTCAATGGAAGTCGAGGTGCGTCACAGCAAATTGTTCTCCTCATCGCCTTGGACTATTTCTTCCAAATCCGTCATATGGCTGCAAGCTATTATTGAGCTTGGGAGAAAAAGAGTGAATGAGGTCCCGACTACTTGTTGCAATATAAATTAGAGCCGTGGGCCGTCGGTCGGTCGCTATAAAACAAGTCGCATCGACGGAGCGAGTCATGACAGTCAGAGTCACTGTGGGCGGGACGAGATGCATGGATGTCGTGCTTTGAATCATCTGGAATCAACTCGACTGAAGATGAGTCTATTCCATCATGACGACGGTATCCAGACGAGCTCGATGATTCCGTCTATGTTGCTCATGGGCTGCTTATCAGAATGTACCCATCGTTCATCGTTTTGCCTTCGTGTATATGTTTGTAGTACGGAGCCATCCGATTGGATTTCCGCCTCTTCTAGTTCCCAGGCAATCTTCTTGCCAGTCTTTTCCAGGTTTGGTCGTCGAGGTCCCAGCATATAGTCAAGGTTCCAGCCCTTGTCTTCTGGTGCAGCATGGAGCGTGGCCTCAATCTGGTTGGTGTCAAATGTCACGCCTTCGGGGTAGTGGGCGATGGAATAGCCGGAAATGATGAAGTCGTCCTTGGTCTGGAAACGCTGCAGTGTGCAATCTTCTCCGCAGGTATGCGCAATCTTGGTATACTGGCCAGGCTTAGCCTTATGCCAACCTCCACCTCGGTAGTGGTGCAACGAGAGCGGTTTGATGCCCCATTCATAGAATCCAGCGGGATGGCCGAAGAAGTCGAGTTGCCACAAATCCCAGAAGGTGGTCAACCGAGTATCTGTATTTTCGTAGATGCATTTTCTGAGGATAATGTCACCTTGGGGGCCCCATCCCGAGTTGGACTCCGAGATCTTTTCCTCCGTGGTGCAGCTATCGTAGAGATCCGTGATTCTCTCAGCCATGGGGAGAGATAAGAAAATTCCTCCTCCACCAAATGCCTGTGATCCATGCCTCTCAAGCGCCCCTGTATCCTCAGATAAAGTGCCAATATACATTTCGCGGGTATGGTCGTGTTTCGCCATTTTGTCAACTAACTCGTGCATACTGGGAAAGAAGGTATCGTCGTCGCAGGTCACCAGCCACTTCTTGTTTTGTGCGTCAGGGTGAGTGTAGAGCGTAGGAACTAGGCTAAGATACCGGACAGCCATTTCTAGAGACGAGTCCGAGTGGTAAACATCGACGTCAATACCGACATCCCCGAGTAGATTAGCCACCTCCTGGAGCTCCTCATCGCTCGCGTCCAGAAGCATAAGTAGCAGCTTACCACCGTTAGAGCGCCCACGGCTGTCGGTAAGCCAGTAAACCCACTCATTGATGGGCGTTGTTTCTGGATCCATAAATCGCTTGTATGTGGTCGACACGCCGAACATAAAGTCGGAAGCGTTAGCCGTGGATGGCAGGCCGGATGCGGGAACTTGGAATTCAAGCGGGGCATCGCAATGATCTTCCGCATAGTGTTTGTTAACATCCACCGTCTTGAAAGGGCCGTTTAAGAGATTCTGAGAAATCTTGGTCATGCGCTTCCGCTCTAACCCTTCAGTCCTGGTGAACCGGACGTATCGCTTCATATATTGGAATCGTTCATCCAAATCATACTTTTCTCTGATCTCTTGCAAATGGGGCATATCAACACTACAGTTCAAGTTGAATCTGCTGGCAACTAGACGTCCATCTGATAAGATAGATTCATCCGAGACAGGAGGGTTGCCGTCATCAAGCGGCTTCTGCTCATGAACGTGGCTCGCTTTGACAGCTGGTTTGCGGACGAGTCGATGTCGAACTGGTCCTACATCAGGCCGAATGAAAGCCACGAGAACAAGCAGCAGGCACAGGGCGGCAAGGAGCGCTCTGAAGAAAGGCCTCCGCATCGTCATTGAGCGCTTAGGACCGAGGAAAATCGCCCCCATGATGATGCCACACGATATGAATCAGTCCAGACTAATAACTCTCTGTGTTGTAAATCGTGTGAAATGTCGAAGCTCAAAGTATACCCTCAAGAGTATGCCTGATACTCGTTTGAGACACAACCTGAACGAGTGAGAAATCTGACAGGATTCGTTCTAGCTACCAGCAAGATATCCAAAGATTTGCCCAGGGCATGGGGATATGGCAAGGTAAACTGGAGGAGGGAAACGGCTGAGAGATTGTCGATCACTCTTTGGCGGTTGGCGGAGGGCTGCTGTGAGCGCGAGGTGCAGACAAAGATGAACCTCAGGTCATGTAACGACAGCGGGTGAGTAAAAGAGGCGCCGTAAACGAGGGAAAGCAGACGAGAAGTCTGGATCGGTGCCTTGGTTCAACGACCGGCGTAGAAGATGGATCTTAGCTTGTCAAAACGACGACAAACAAAAAGAAGGAAAAGCAGCAAAAAGAAGAAAGGTGAAAGAAATGAGGGTGATGAGGGTGAAAGAGTGTGAAAGAGTGTGTACACAGGGTGGGAAGCAAACGGACAGGAAAATGCAAGCAAGGAGCAGGAGAAAGTTTCAGGATTCAGGAAGGCACGACTGAGGATAAGGGTCCAGCAATAAAGCCAGCTGGCGAGGGAAGAGGTCTTTGAGCAGGCAAGCAGGCCAGACAGACGTTGGCACCCGGTAAGAATACTTGATGTTACCAGACTGTCTGGTACACCCATTGTACCTTTGTACCTTTGTACCTCTGTACCTCTGTACCTCTGTACCTTTGTACCATGCGAATGCCGTACGAACTACTCCGCACCTGTCGTGCTCTGTCGCTATGTACATGCATTCCAAAGACGCACTTTGACACTCCATTAAGACAACACACAACAAGGACAGTATCGGCATCGCCACAGGGGTGGTTGTGGTGAGCTGGGGGTGTTTCGGGACGTGATGAACAACCCGGACCCGGCACCAGCATTCCGCCTAATTAAGCTGGGTACCTGAGCACTAAGGAGTCCGGTATAACTCGGTGCGGAGTACCAGACCCGTTGACTGTAATCGTGGGGGTGCGTACTCTGTACCTCGCACTGCCAGGGCACTGTGGACACTATCCCTGGGTGCAGCAACTCACAGGGCAGTCTCATTGCGCGCAGCAAAATAGCCCGGCCACAAGTGCTGGTCAGAATTTCTAGAGATTCATGACGCCTGACATGCCATCTTATATTCTATTGCGTGCCGAATTGAAGTTTGCCATGTGGGAAAAGAAAAAAACAAAACAACAAAAAACAAAAATCTAGCCAGAACCAAACGAATCAAAAAAAAAAAAAAAAAATTAAGCTTATCGCAGCGACAGGTATGCACAAAGTAAACCTCAGTTTCTTCGTCGTGCCAGCTAGCCCGTTGCGCTAATAGCGGGTGCAGCTTGCGAGTTGGCGTTGGCATGTACAGAGTACTTCCCTTCGATTGTCTAAGACGACCGCTGAGTCGTGAGCACGACCTCCACTCCAGCCGATCTTAAGCTCTTTGTGATTTCAAAAAAAAGACGACAATTTCAAGTACCCCTCTTATGCACTAATATGATTGGCTCACAAGCTCAATTGCGCGCAACGTACCTAGCCGTCATGTCATATTAAGGTAGGGTTAGGCAGGCAAAAAGATAGTCCCATGTTCTGCAAGGCTATCGAACCAACATGCCGTCCCGCAGAGGCGGACGAGTCAGTTGCGTGCGAAGGAGCGTGGGCCCGCGATTGGCCAGCAAACAATGACACTGCCCCGGCCCCTGCCCCTGCTGCATCGACTAGGGGTAGGGGTAGGGGTAGCAAGGGACGGCGTTGGTGACGGACTGGTGACGGACGGTGACGGACGGGCATTCATTCATTCCACGCCGCGATGCGATGCACGCCACGGTTCATCCGTCACCCCTGGGGCGACACAATCACGCTAAAACGGGCTCGTACGTCCTCTGCACTTCCGCTACGATCGTGCGACCTGTTTTGGGAAGCCCGTGCACGCCCCTTTCCCTCGTCTCACGTTTCGAATTTTTTTTTTTTCTCCCCAGGCAAATTGCTAGAGGGGAAATTGCAATCCGGGATTGAAACGGTCATTACGGAGTGCAGAGTGCATGATGCCTGCTCGCGTCGAGTCCATCTTGAAAAATTCCAAACCTTTTCTTTCCGTACGGGAAGGCCCCGATGTGATATTCAAGGAATCCGTAGGCTGCCTGCAGCTTAGCCTTGTTTGGAGTGTTATAATGGAATGCGCCTAGTGTAATAGCTTAAAGTCGGTCGCTAGTTAATGGATTCGAAAGCGTGGAAAGAAATCCGAGCTCTCTCCAATTAACCTCGTTGACTGCGATGTGCGATGCGGATAGGTGGGTAGGTCGCAATTTTAGGTTAATTGATGATCATCATTGATGAAACCAATCCCTCCGTCTTTGCCGGCCTCCCCACGCCCCCGTGCCTGTCTTCGTGCCTGCCCTCTCCGCGTGTCGCGCTGCGATATTGAGTGGCGGACAGCCGTGGACAAGTGGTGGCTGGCACGGCTGCGGCTGGGTCCATATTCTTCATTTACGCGGCCCACCCACACAAGTGACACAAAGTCGCAGCCTCGAGCGAAGCAGCGCTCTCCCATTGGGCAATCTGCCAGATTGGTGGGCCCGTCAGGATACAAGATCTTCATGGAATGTGTGAGTGCGAGCGAAAGAGGCTGATCACCTCTTCATGCCGCTGCGTTGATGATCCCTTACTCCGTACTCGTCCGCCAAGACATTCCGCCAGTCTGATCCAGTGCCCCCTGGTCACCGCGCGAAACCTGACTATAGCCACTGTCTCCCGTTAGACAAGAACAGTGTCTGCTAAGAGGGAAAGTTTGCGCCACAAGAAGTGACAACGAAGCAACTTACAAAATGTCATCCATCTCGTCCAGCGTCCTGCCTTTTGTCTCTGGAAGGAACACAAAGGCCCAAACTGACGCTACAATCATCCACGAGGCGAAGAAGAACCATGTCCCATAGCCAAATACGTTGAAAATATAAGGAAGCGCCTTGGTGATGGCAAACTGCGTGAGCCTGTTGATTCATCAGCCCATTTCGCGGTATCATCAACGAAATTGAGAGGCAAGAAAAGCAAACCACTGAACCAGGGCAGCCCATGTGCCCGTCAAGTTTCTCAATGCTCCTGGGAAGATCTCGGCCGAGACAATCCACGGTATGCCATTCAAGCCAAACGACCAACTCGTCCCGCCGAACAGCAATCAGCTTAATTGATCTCTGCGGTTCCAGAAGGAATAGAAAGAATAAATACATGAGGCGCCTTACAAAACAGAGTAGATCATAATCATGGCAGTGGCTGCTCTACCACCAGCTGCTGTGGATGCCGAGAGGGTTTTGTCCAAAGCGATCGCATCCGCAGGCTGCCCGATCTTGACGTATGCGCCGACCATCCACAAGCAAGCGGAGCATACCGCGGAGGATAGTATAGTAGGTCTTCTTCTTCCCCAAGCATCGATCAGGAAGCCATAGAATGCGATGGAGGCGACAGCTAATCACGAGCGGTCAGGCAGTCAGGTCAGGGGCGGCCGGGACCAGAGAACACACACACACACACACACACACACACACACACACACACACACACACACACACACCTTTTACCAGGCCATAGATGCCTGTGTACAAAGCCACATCGTGGAGGCCAATTGAGGCAAAAAGCGTCGGGGAGTAGTAGTTTATCGCCGCAGCGCCCGACATGTTTTGCAGCGTGAAAGCGCAAAACACCAACGCGACGCGATTCCGAACTCCCCTCCGCGACAACTCAGCCAAAGCGCCGCGGAACAATGCCCAAGACCCTGTGCCGTATCTTTGGGCTATTCTGAACTCATCTGCTACGCGGACGCGCAACATGTCCAGATCTTCTTGTATGTCTGAAGACCATGGTCAGCAAGTCTAGTAGTACGCTGGCGTTTCATTTTCGTCGCCGGAACACTCGGGGAGGCACGCGCACAGATATGAGAACGTGGTAACATTCTGACGGCTTCGAGGACTCTTGTCGCGTCGTCTTCGCGCCCCTTACGCATCAGCCAAAGCGGGCTCTCGTGCAAGAAGAGTCCGCCGATGAAAAGGGCGCCGGCCGGAATGAGCTGGACGGCCATGGGCACTCTCCAGCTTTCAGATGACGTAACGTCCATGTGCTGATTGATCCCGTAGTTGATCCAAAAGCCAACCAAGGTACCTATCTGATAGGCAACTTCGAAAAACCCCGTGAGTATGCCACGGATGGATACTACCGACAGCTCGGCAATGTAGCTTGGCACTGTCGCCGTGATGGCACCGCAAGCGACGCCGGTAAGCACGCGCCCAGCATCTTTGTACGTAGGCAAATCCATGAGCAAGCGGGTCTTCCACGTAACTACAATTCAGTCAGATACAGGGTCTAGGGTTCATGGCTCACATATATATGACAGCTGATGGGTGGCGGCCGTCATGAGCGCTGCGCCGATGAGAAATATCGTCACGCTGGCTTGCAAGGCCCATTTGCGGCCAATTTTCTCAGTCACTTGAATATCTTAGTACAAAGGGCAAAAAAAAAAAAAAAACCAAGGTGAAAAGAAATATAGAAAACTCGAAAGGATGAAACTCGCGCAAAAATTGTTTGTACCTGCTGACATACGCGGAAAACAGATCAACGCGCCGAAAAAAGCGCCCGCCTGAAAAGCCGACGTGATGTTGCTCGAAATGTCCGCCGCAGCACTCTGTCGGATATTGAATGACGACTTGAAGCTCTGTCGCGCAATCGTTGTCCCTACAAAGGCAGAGTCGTATCCGAACCTGTGCTTCTTCATAAGCCTGTGTCCAGGCATGAGGCATGCAATGATGATTCTTCTGCCCACGCACAACATAGAACCCGTGGCCATGATGGCTGGCTCGGAGTAAAGACGCCAATTGTAGACCTCTTTGGGCGTTGGCCGATCCTCCTTTGCGTGTAAGCCGAACATGGCGATGGCAGCTTATCCGTCTGCTTCTGCTCGTCTATTCCATATGTGAGTAACATATGTGTTGATAACGAGGATGGAAAAGCATGCCATCTGCGCTTAGTGTACTATTTTGATCGAAGCAGGCCTAGCATTACCTGGTAACACGACCGTCGGATGTCAAATTAATGTCACCTCGCATGCGTCCTTTGATGGTGAATGTCTGGGGGCCAGTCTGGGATGCGCCACAACATACATGTATAATGCCGTCTGGCCCAGGGTACGGAGCCTCTTGCATGGCGCAATGGCACAACATTCTGTTCCTTATCTGTCTGCTTCACACGTTCGCCACTATCTCGGCTTCTGGGTGCCGCCCTGCGCTCTGAGGGTCCTCCAAGATAGGATCACTTCGTCGGTTCAGAACTTCACAATGTGTTTGCACCGAGCTAAGTTGTCGGCACTGCTTACAATCATGGCCGACATAGTTAGCGCTACGGCCATCGCTCTGGCAAGCTTTGCACTACAAGTGATGTGTAGTTCTAAGTTCCTTCCTTCATCTCATCTTTCTGTTCAGAAGCGGGCGGTTTATATACAAGCTTGGGGCATCCACACACTCACTATGGTGATCGCCCTAGAACTCAATATAATACGCTTTGATAATTCCGTCACTTCCTGCAACACGTATCATCTTGTTGCTCTTGTCAACCAACCACACATTTTCCGTCGAACATGGCCAGCACATGCCCTCGCAATGGAACTCACAACCCGGGTGATCAAGGCAGAAAACATAGAGTTTCCTCACGCTAGGAAACCGCTCTGCCATTTCCACGACGTCGAAAAAACACTTCTTCACGCGTGGGTGCAAACTTGAGTCGCTGGATGCGCGCAGCGTCTGGACCTAACCATCGAAAGTCGAATTCGCCAATCAATGTGACATCCCACTCAAAGTTGATCCCGGTATATCGTGGTTCCGATTCATGTTTGACGGCTGGCTCGTAATATGCCATGGCGATTGCAAGAGATTCATGATAGATATGCAACGCTGCTGGTAACTGGCGTGGGGGGAGTGGCGTAAACCGCGCCGCGGCGTCTGCTTCTGCGCGTTTTGCCCAACGGGACCTGACCAAGTTTGAAGCGAACCTTGAAGGTGCGAGGACCATATGCTAGTTCCCAGACCTGCAATCGAAGCTCGGCTGGAAGATTGGAGAAATTATCATTGGTGGGCGTGAAAGCGAGGTTGAGATTCTAGTCCAGGGTCAGTCTTGGATTTGAACCGCGTCACGACTGTCACTCTTTGTTCGTTGCGTGACTGTCCGGTCGTAGATTGTATGCAGCGGGAAGCAATTTTTTCCCCTGTATAAAGTCGGAATAAGAAGCAAGGTCAAGCTTTCTCTGTTTAGCTTCAAATAAAAAAAAGCCAGAACCACAATTAGGCAAAACAGGAGTCAAATGTCTGGAGAATGCTACCTGATTCCTCCGTCCTTCACTTACTTTCGTTCCTAGGTCAGGTCATCTGCAGACTCGCGTCGAGCACAATATGCAAAGTTCAACAACATGGATACTTCAAAGACTTTTTTCCCCTGATTGTCGGCCTTACACATATGACCCGTGCTCTGCAACATCTCTCCGGAAGCTGGGGGTTCCACGCGAACGCTCTTCCGCGTATCACACAAGTTTCTCTATCTGCACTTTGAGCATCAATCTTTCTGAACACGATGGGCGCAGTCAAATAACCCGTTTTGCGCATACAATCACAGTAGCTGGGATTTGCTTTAGCTCTGCAACGCAACATTGCGCTCCGGGATGCGACATGACCCTGACACAACAAGGTTACGAGGGACTGCGAGGGACTTTAAGGGAGAAAAGTTAAGGCTGGCGTGGGTAGGCGTGGGTAGGCGCGGATAGGCGCGGATAGGCGCGGGTGGGCGCGGGTAATACTACTATCTCTTTGATGTCCATTGGGCTACACTCGCGTACCGACCCACTAATTTAAATCAACGAGTGTAGCCCAATGGACATCAAAGAGATAGTAGTATTACCCGCGTCCACTCGCGCTTACCCGCGTCTGTGCAAAACTGTCGCACTAGATGCTGTGTTTAGATGCAATAGCCAAGAAGGGAATGAATTAAGATTGAGATCAAGGTGAACAACAACTTAAAATAAGTACAAAAGGGATATTGAGGGATTTTCCTTCGAATGTATAGATAAAAGCGATGCAACAACTCGTTACGTAACAGGTTGTGTTACCCCACTTCTCTCTATGAGAGATTAGCGTACCCTTGTGGTATGCTCCTCCGAGCTCGCAGGGAGGTGTTATACGCCGCGTCGAAAAGCATCGAACGAGCCAATTGTTTTCACACGTGCGTAACATTGCGCTTATTCTCGGTACATCTACGGAGTAAGAACCTAGTGTCTCTAGCTTAGGGTGCAGGGCCCCTTCGTCGTCACGTTTACAAGACCTCAAGGGGGTAACCAACTGAGCGGATTGTCGAGACTCTCAACAGGCTGAATCGAATCGAATCGAATCGAATCGAATCAACCTTTGCGGCTGCAGCGTCCGCGGAATACTGAATATAATCACGACGTAATTGAAATCGGCTCTACTTTGCGTGCGCTGTGGCCCTGGGCAGAGCCAAGCGGTTAAATTCGAGGTTGCAGGTGTCTCTCTACACGAAACTTGCAAGACTGAATTTGAACTGTATCGAGTCATTGAAATACACTCCAACCCTATCTGCATGTAGGGGCAAATCGAGCCAAATGGCTGTCGAACGGCAAATGAGTGAGTTGCCGCTGCGGGTTTAAGTGCTTTGATCTGCGTGCCCAAGATTGCAAAAATCTAGCAAGCTAGTTTAGGAACCTGTTCCATAGTAATAACTTGCAGTCTAATTAAAGCGTTTGCAATTGTCCTAGTTACAAAAGAGGGTACATCACAAATCGCAAAGTTTCCAGGACGACTAAAGGCCACTTAAGGATTCGCAGCTTGGGCCAGCGGCTTATGGTACCATAATACCCGATTGGAGCCAGCTCAGCATCAATAAGATAGATTACTAGAGCGCATATGTCAGCAACGCTCTTGCTCTGTAACCTTACTGTCACACAGTACGGGTATATGATCCTCTTAGGACCATGAAAATTACGATAACTAGAACCAACTTCCTGAGTAAAAAGTTTATTATATGATTAGATGGTCCAAGCTTCCCTTGACCGCCAGTTGCGATTTCAAGTATATTCAATGCCCAAACACTCCCTCTATCGGCACATGTCCCAAAAGCTGGTCTAGCCCAACTCAGTAGGCTAGAGACCTCAGGCCTTTTCGTTCTCTTCATGTATATAACCTAATTATCCTGCCCCTTCTCTTAACATAGAACAAAGGACCTTTAGCACTATATAAGATTATATATAAATCAAGTTCTTTTTCTCTAGGCCCTAAATAACAGCCCGTATTACATCTCCTAACAGAGCACTTACAAGATGCATTTTATCAATCTTCTCTTCTTTGCCACGACGACATTCTGTTCCACGATGCCACGGAACGAGGTTCGGGACACTAAGTCAACCAAGCAGAATGATGAGTACCCGGGACATTGTGGCTTTATGTACTATCCATTTCCACCAGGTTTGCGCACACACAGCATTGATATTCAACCTTTTCTCGACACCGGGAAATCGCAAGTAGTTCAAGGAAAGAAAGGAAAGAAATGGCACATTCTCGTTGACGCCCAGATGTATTCGCATCATAAATCAGTCGCCCTGTCTATCTCTCCCCCGAGTCGCGGCGAGTATATCTGGGTGGTCAAGTATCGCCAAGGGCTTTTCGGAAAGCAACGAGTGGAAAGTACTCGAGTCGAACTTTCTGAAACACAACCAGAAACAGACGTATGCTTGATTTGCGAACCAGGAGGCCAATGGGCTATAGAAGTCCCCCCGAGCTGGGGTTGGGGGTCTTGAATGAACATGGCGGTTATGGGCCGCTCTACGGCACGGATATATATATATGTATATATATATGTAGCTAGGTTGTAGAAGATAGCAGGGTTGAATATTAGGTTTTACATCCATGTTGTTGTAATAAGTCTGTTAAGCATATCCATATTAATGTACAAAGAGCTACAATTACACATATTGCTATTGAGACCGTTCAGAAGTGCCTAGTATGTACCGAGCGTGGCGTGGTCCGGTGACCTCGAAAGGGAGATAAGTGGGCTACTCAATAAAAGACTTCACTCTATCAATCCTACCTTGACGTGCCTGATATCACGCGGGTGGGCAACGTGTAGGCCCAGCACGGCAGGCCAGAGACCTCAGGCATCTTCGTTGCCTTCATGTATATAACCTAACTATCCTACCCCTTCTCCTTACGAAAAACGAAGGACCTTTTAACACCACGAGATTATATGTGAATCGAGTTCTTCTTCTCCAAGCCCTGAATAACAGCCCTTGTCACACCTCATAACAAAGCACTTACAAGATGTATTTTTATATCAATCTTCTCTTCTTTGCTATGACAACCCTCTGTTCCACGGTGCTACAGAACGAGGTTGGGGACACTCAGTCAACCGTGGAGCATCATGAAAAGCCCCCAGAGGAACATTGTGCCTTTCTAGAATATACAATGCCAGCAAATATGCCCACACGATACGTCAATATTCAGTGTGTTATCGATCGGCGTATATGGAGAAAAGTTAAAGCAAAGAATTGGGAAATTCTCGTTAACGCCACAACTTATTCGCCTACTAAGCCACACGTCACTCTGGTTATTACTCCCATGAGTCGCGGCGGGTACATCTGGGTGAGCAACTATCGCAACTGGCTCTTCCGAAACCGAATGTCTAGTACTCGAATCGACTTGTCTATGACACAACCAGAAACAAAGATATGCTTGCTTTGCGAACCAGGAGGCAGCTGGGTTATAGAAGTCCCCCCGCTTTGGCAGGCACCGCGGCGGTTTTGCCGTTGAATGGCTTGAATGAACATGGCGGTCATGGGCCGCTCTACGGCACGGGTATATATATAGATGTAGCTGGGTTGTGGAAGATAGCAGGGTGGGGTATTACGGGTTTAAATCTATGTTGTTGTCATTGGTCCGTTAACGCTTATTGCCATTCTCTAGAGCTTTGTTCTAAACCGTAGAGTAATTTTTGTAGCTAAATGGGGTTCCAGTAAATCTCAGGTCCAGCCTATGTGTGCATTGGTCCAGAGCGGGTCCAGAACGGGTGTATTTTTGGCTAGAATAGGCAGTGAAGAGTTTAGCATATGCTGGGCATATACTGGGCATATACAGAATGCACAGTGTATTAGTGAGAATTAAACATTTTTATATCTAGTTGTATATGCACTAATATCTAGTGGTATAGTGCTATATAAATGCACGCGCTATGAACTCTAGATCTCTTGCTTAGAAATGAATACTGCGTAATTAGCATATACCCAGTATATGCTAGGTACATGCTATTCTGCCTAAAAATACACCCGCTCTAGACCCGCTCTGGACCAATGCACATAAGGCTGAACCTGAGATTTACTGTACACCCTAGCTAAACTACTGTGAGGTCCCTGAGCTACAACGCTCCACTCCCGACAGTCCTGGGAGTCACCACGTGCTTGGCGGGGCTTTGCCCACGCTGCCCACTATAAATGTATGTACATATGCGCACGTTGAGTCAGAGGGGCGGTGTGTAGAACGAAAATTCATATGCTGGAACAACCGTTTTGTAGTGAAAAATGTGGAGTAAATTTCAGCGAATCAGCTTCGTTACATCCTTACCAGGTTTATTCTCTACCCCGCGTTATACCCAATTTGGTGTTCCATTATCTGAATTTTCGTTCCACACACCGCCCCTCTGACTCAACGTCGGGGGAGTAGCTAAACACGCCGCAGCGGTTTTTTGATCATGCGGTAGGAAGTAGGAGCTAAGCCCGAAACGGAAGAGGTACCTTTCCACATATCTTGTGCGTAAAGGCACCTGCTGCATTTGCAGGCATACTTGGCGCGTTGTTAATGTGCACACAACGAGGGAAATTGCGTTTTTTGGCCTCTTTTAATAATGCAGAGCTTCTACGGAATATTAAGACCTATAATAAGCCTATCTTGGGGCTGGCTAAAGCCTGCTTAAGATATAGAGTAGAGAAAATAAATACTTTAACCCAGGGGTAAATTATATAGAGATATAAGTTTCTATAGAGTAGTGCTTAACCGCTATATTTTCTCCAGTGCCTCTCTAAAAGCAGTGGCTACGCTGTCTCCCTACGCTAATTACAGCTGTTAGCGAGTACATAAAGGTGGGGCAAGTATCTTTGGAAAATAAAATTGGGGTTAGAGTGCATGCTAAGTATATGCAGATCATACATTATTAATTTTTAAGCAAGATTTCTAAAGTGCATAAAGTAGTTGGTTCCCATCTATCCAACCTAAGTTTGACTCAACCTTTCCATCACGCCTCACAGAACCTTCATCACTAATATTATCTTGTAAAATCTCGCTTCACAATGTATTACCATGACAACTGGCCTAAGATGACTGATGGCAGCGACTTTGATGGCAAGAATCTGCTTACCCTGCTCCACAGTGGTAACAGTCCGTTCCATGACATCTGGGATGTGAACCTACTCATTCAGGAAATTGAGGAAAATCTTTCTGCCCGAGTGGTGGATATTCCGCGCGTTGATAGCGGCTCCAACAACTATGTAAGCTGTAAACAATGCTGTCAACCCATCGCACACCTCTCTTACTTACATGAGGCTGTATTTCTAAAGGGATTTCACTTGAAGTTGTCAAATGGCATTGATGTTGTAGCACGCTTGGCCCGTGACGATGTCAACATGCCTGATTTTGACGGCTCCCCAATTCATAAGCAAGTCCCTGAAGCCAAATTTGAGGCCAAAGTGTATGAGCTCCTGCAGTCAGAGCCGGATATATTGGCTTCTCGTCTGCTTTATCATCGTGTCCCTGTGGAACATGAAGGCCCGAAGCTCGGCCGTCCCAAGGACATCGCTGGCCGATGCTTGCTTGTTTTCCAAAGAACTGAGGGAGACAAGAACGTATGGTGGACCCTCAACCCTGCTCAAAAGGTACGGACATTCAACCAGCTGTTGTTTATTCCCTCTCCTGACTGTTTCCTCTAGTCCTGCCTTCTTGCCCAGGCAGCTCATATCCGTGCCTCACTGTACAATTTTCAAGTCCCTGAGGGATTTGCTTCTGCCTGGTTCCAAAAACGCCTTTTTGAACATAAGCCGGAATCGTTTCCCATTCCCGTTGCCCCCACTCGCGAGTTCTGCGTTGCCCTCTTCACCTCTAAGATTGAAGCCACCATTAAGAATATTGGTGATATGATTGGGTGGGAAAGTGACAATAATACGGTTGGACCAATTGCCGCAGCAGCCAAGCAGTCACTCCTCCGCCTCATCCCGCACATTATACCTACAGCCGATGACGAGAGCATCTTGTACCGGTTCGTCATTGATCATGGCGACTTTGGCATTCACAACATGTCGATTACAATGGATGCGAACGATCAACCTCTTGTGACGTCCTTATACGACTGGGAGACCGGCTGCATTGTGCCAGCCATCCTCTCTGATCCGTTAATGGCGCTGTTTGCCGACTTGGTAACTAATGAGGATGCGTTGCCCGCCGTGACCCGCTTGCCTCGCATCGTGACTGTGGACGACATGGAGCAAATGGCGACAGGGTCAAGGCAGTATCATGAGGTACGTCCTCCGTTGAGATAGTTTCCATGCTCAATGTAAAACAGGATTTAACAAATAATCGCAGGCGCTATTCCTCCATGCACCGAACTATGAGCATACTATCAAGATTGCCAAGGACGCCCGCCATCTTTGGTTTGCACTACGAGACTGGCGCGGCGACGATCCTGAGGACTATTTTGGCGATTTGGGAACTTGGGCCGAGAAAAGAATGAAGGAGCTCCGCATAAATCAAGAGGTGAACTGATGCGGTGGGATTGAACGCAGTCGTGCACTATTGAAACAAGATGACGTATTGCGACTCGGGGAGATGGCTAATGATGGAACAACTGTTCACCCGGACTTTACGTTATTCAGTAGATGGCATTGGCTTGAAAACAATCGCATATAGCTTGTTCTGTCGCTAATTAAGAGGTCTGGCAAGATAGGGAGCAAAAGGAAGTTAGCTCTAATGATAGTTCTAATCTTTCTCCTTCTAATAGCTATTCTAGCTATAAGAAGCTCGTCGAACTAGCAGCTCTATAGCACGTACAATTAGGTTATAGAGAACTCCCTTTGTTAAAGAAAACTGCTTCTATGGCTAAAGGAATCCCTGATTTTTTCCGCGCTTAGAGTCATGTGGGTGTTTCTGTTTTCAGCGGAAGGAAATGGTCAAGGGGGGGGAAGATTTCCGAGACTGAGTGTGGCTGAAGAACGTAAACGAAGGACAAAGGCGACTGATCACGTAGTTGCAAAGACCCCTGGCAGGGGGGCCCACCTCGGGCCCGAGCTGACCCGCATTAGTGCAATGCACCATGGGAAATTTTATCATGTCCCGCGAGGCCACAGCCACAATGAGCCACACCGCGACAATGAGTCAAATGACAACGAGGCGACAAGCAACTATGACGAGGAGCCCCCACCAACGATGAGTCACATAAGCGACAAGGATGCATTCAGCGACAACCAGTCTAGACCGGTCAGCGTTGGCTAGAGTAAGTGGCCGCAGCAAGGGTACGTCATCTTTGCAGGAAACTGAAACATGTTTTAATTTTGCATCGGCGACCTGACAGGGGGAAAGGAGCCTACCAACGGTCATCTCGGAAATGCGTAATTATAGTGTGGGGCTAGAAGGAACTTTTTCATTAATCGAAAATTGCATAAAAAGGAATATATCTGTTAGTGGCGTTTAATACCCTATATATCCACCTTGTGCCTTGAGTATTCCTCCAGCACAGCATTCTAAGCGCTATATAATATCTTTCCACTTAGATAATCAAGACGATGTTTTAAGTCAATTCATGCGAGCATTACTGGTAAATCTCAGCCGCCATTGCCAGTCACAGCACCGAATGAGTCCTATAATTTCGCCAGACCAATCAACTGCATCACCAGTTCTGCCCCACACACACAGGATGCAGGGAGTACAATTTCTGACCTGCATACAAAGTGGCGCTAAGCGCGGGGTTCGTCATTCATTCCACCAATCAACTTTGCGCGGCTTAACAGCCCCTGTCCGGTCCACCCACCCTAACGTAACGGGACTAGTCTCGCAATGCTACTTCGGGCTCATCATGTGCCAGTCAAGCTTAACAAAAAAAAAAAAAAAGCTCCATTGTGTAGAGCGAGCGAGGGGACTGTCTAAACGGCGCAGACGATAAAGCTTCTTGGTAAGCGAGAAAAAGAAAATAGTCCTGAAGTGGAGGCAGTTAGTTAACAAACTTCGAGTTAAGGCGGGAATAACAACATACAGCCTAGCTTTATTGTCTGCACCCTTATGATAAATGAACTTGATAGCCATAGCCGGGATGCAACGTCCGGCGATAGGGTGCCGCATAATTATTATCATTATATCCTTATAGCACAGAGCCTTAGGTCGCCTACGGCCTACAGTCTCCTGAGAAAGGAGGCAGTTAAGCAGCTAAGAGTCCTTATTGGGGGCCAACTCCTGCTTTTTGCTTTTGTCTTCGCTGTCGTCTGAAGATGGAGCCTTAACCACCTTTCGACCGAAAAGCTGCTCAGCGGATGTGTCTTTCGGCTTCTTGCGTTCGCCCTCTATAAGCTCAGCTGGCCGTGCCCCGGTATAGCAAAGAAGTTGGTAGCAGCAGGTAAGCTGTATACGATGCTGTTCGCTAGAAAGATGCTCGTATTGTAATAAGTGACAAATCTCTCAGAGCACGGCATACGTGACTAGACAGGAGCATAAATACTCACATTCGCACTCCTGACTGAGGGATCCGACCAAGCATTAGACATATACATCAGATACAGTAATTAGTTATAGTTCATTTATATTTGTTATTTACGCATTTGTCACGACTTTCTTTACACTCCGGATCCGTACAGTCCCGGTACGAATCCATTCAGTTACGGTACGAATGTACCGTGACACATAAGATAGGTTATAATATAAGTTAGAAGAGGTCCTAAATAGAGCTACTAGTAACGTGTATATTTTATTGATGATAAATCTGGCTACTTGACAGTTGCTTCTGACTATATATACATAGCTATAGTCATGTGTCCATGTGTTCGACGGATTCGTGGTTTTATCCCGTAACAGCTACTTAATGATGGCTTCTGACCATATATTCCTGGTCAGGATCACATGCCCGTGTTTCATACGGATTCATGGTTTTAACCCATAATAATAGACAAAGTCACTGTATTAGCAAAACTAAGGATACAACGGGACTAGGGCACAAGTGCGCTTAGAACTACAATAACAGATGATTGAATGTGGCTATCTACATTGGAATTCAGAGCCGAGAATATATTCCCTTACGCGGAAATGTCTTCAGTCATTGTGTTGTTACTTGTATTTTCCCCAAGCAATTTGAAGCTTTCTGCCTTAGGATTAGAGCATTATATTATATAATGTCATATGTTATAATTCTATACTACAATATCATTAATTATTATATATTACCAATTATATTGTATTACAAATTACATTACGTTATATAATAAAAATTACTTTACAAATTACATCGAAGAGCCAAAAACTGCAATAATTACATTACAAATTATATTATATTCTATTAGAAAAATTACATAACACATTACATTGAAGGACCAAGAACTACAATAGTTATATTACATACAATGCTCTGTCTACGATTAAGTCAAGTTCAATCTATTCGTTACGATTATCTACGGAGTATATGGAAAAAAAATCGCACCAATCCTAGAGTAGCCCACGTCACAGAGAATCTTCAGCTGCCCCACGTAGCCCTGCCAAGATAGGGGTGAGAAACAATCACGACTTTTCGGTCGCTGAGATTGGGTCAATCGAAGGGGTTGTATTATTCTTTTACCCGCGTGGCCTATTTAATAAGCTGCCCCGGACGGCACCCGGGGGTACCTCCCTGGAATGCACCACCACAAGGAGCGTTTGCTCCGACTCACACACACCCACACACACACACAGATACATACACACATCTGAGAAGGTCGGCGCAGGCTGGCTATCTAGCGCGGCGGTCCACCCATTTTTTATGGCAGGGAACAGACCAGGACCGTTAAGGACCCGAACCGAGCACAAGAAAGGAAGCACCAGGGTTTTCCTCCCTGCTAAAGAGTTTTTCCTCGGTGGATTAGGTAGAAGAGGAACTGGCCAACCAGAGTAATTGAGTAATAATAACTGAGTAATTTTATTAAAATCAAGGCTGTAGTTTATTACATTCGAAGTAAGGCAATTGCTACTATATTATAGAATACATATAGCAATAAAATTAAGGGAAGAAATAAAAGCAACAAAAGCAACAAAAGCAATAACCTTAATATATCTCTTAATGTAGCTAGCTTCCGCAATTACAAAAGCATTAAGTTAAAAGTAGGATGTAGGAGAGAAAAGCAAGAAGGAAGCTCAGAGACTCTATGATGTATAAGTGAAAAGGGGTGGCGTGGGTCATATAACCCCACAACTCTATTAATCCCATCTTGACGTGCCGTGCCGCATAGCAAGGACCAACCCGGCGGGCTAAATACCTCAGGCATCTTCGTCGCCTTTATGTATATAATCTAACTATCCTCCTGCCCCTTCTCCTTACGACGAACGAAAGACCTTTAACTCTCTACAAGATTATATATCAATCGAGTTCTTCTTCTCTTAGCCCTAAGTAACAGCCCTTTTTACACCTTACAATAGAGCACCTCACAATAAGAGCACTCACAAGATGCATTTTTATATCAATCTTCTCTTCTTTGCTATAATAACTCTTTGTTCCACGCTGCCACAGATCGAGGTTCGGGACACTGAATCAACCATAGAGCGTCATAATAAGCGACAGGGCCATGGACATTGTGGCTTTCTGCAATACCCATTTCCACCAACGCTGCGCACACAACGCATTGATATTCAAAATATTCTCAATCGGCGTATATCGCAACATATTCTAGGAACGGGATGGGAGATTTTTGTTGACGCTACAGCTTATACGCCTGATGATCCCGACGTCACCCTGGTTGTCCATAACCCGAATCGCGGCGAGTTCATCTGGGTGAACGGCTATACCGACGGGCGCGCCCGACGCCGACTAGCTAGCACTCGAGTCGACCTCGATGTGAGAGGGCAAAACACAGAAGCATGTGTGTTTTGCACTCCACCAGGCCACTGGTTTATAGAAATCCCCCCGACCTGGCCTTGTTGCCGAGCTTGAATGGCTTGAATGAACATGGCGCTCATAAGCCGCTCTACGGCACGGGATACGCCCGCCCCAAACCACGAACGCAACGGGATTTGCCCACGTGATCGCTGGGGCTCGTGATTGCTGTTCGATTCCTACAGCCAATCACAGTCAACTCGGCTGGTGCGGCAGTACAACAACCACAACCTGTACATGTTATAGAGGCTTGGACAGAACTTTCTTAGTGGTATTGCCTATAGGACGCATAGGATAATGGACGAGAAACTTGCAGTGTTGTAAAAGTATGTGCTTTTGTCACTTGGTGCCATTGTTCTTGATAAGGTGCCCTCGTCAGCCCACATTCTCGCAGTCCATCCTTAGAAACCAACACCACATCTCCGACGCGTTGAGCACACAAGTTTTATTCCCGGCATAGCAAGCAAAGCCTGACACCCTGATGACCAACACGATGAATCCCAAAGCATGAAAAATACTGCTCCGCATGAGTCTCCGGTTGCACAATTGCAGCAGTGAAAAGCAAGGTCCAGCAATATCAAAGACCCCCAAACTAACCAACAGCCCAAGCCACCATCTACCACAGAAGCTCCTGTCCCACCAACGGCCCACAAAACCTGCCATGCGTCGTTCCAAGCGACAACCCATCAATCTGCAAAGTCAGCCTCTCGCAAAGCCGCGCTTACAATCAAAGAGAAAAAAGAGTTGCAACCCGCCTGCTCAAGAACCTGACGCGAAGCTCTCCAGCGTAACAGGCGGCTCCGTCACCAACGGCATCCGCCAAGTCCTGTTCCATATCAGTCTTCACCCTGCAACAACATCAGCAAAGGTCCCGCCGCAAGACATCGACATAACCAACCCAAGATGAGCAATGCCGACTTTCAGCCCTTTGCCCCTAAACTCAACGCTGATCTTCTTGGCGAGCCAATTCGCCGCCGCTTTGCTCATCGAAGGTCTTGTGTCCGTGATCCTGGCCGTCTTCGTAGATGTACAATGTAGTTGTGATTTGTCGCCGACTAGTAGCGTGTTGAGCGAAAGGGCTATCACGGTCGTGCAAGGCCCAAGTACTAGATCTGATGCTATCTGACGCCCGATGCCTACATTTCACTTAGAATTATAGTGCCTGTTATCACATACGAACATACCTCTATTGGCGCCAGTGACCAGATAGGTCATGGTTTGAGCCATGGTGTATTCGTTCGTCACGCCGGAGACTGGTGAAGGATGAGATGAGATGAGATTATGGAATGACAATAGGACTTCAGAAGCCCCCTTGGTGCAAAGCCACCAAAGCTCTACGAATTCAGTAACCACCTATTTTCCAATAACTGGAAAAGCAACGCGTAGGTCGTTGATTCTGAGGGCACAGAATAACGGTGAACCACTCGCCGCACAGGCCCCTGCACCGAGAAATCGTTTACAATAATCACATTGTCGCACAATGCGGCGTGGCCACAAGTAAATGCTCCCAATTGGGAAAAGTTCCATCTAACTACCTAGGTAGGTATCTATGTCTATGCACCCTTGTGCTCTATGTCACTGTCCCTCCTTGCACAATTGATATGTTCCAGGATCAAATGCAGACCAAGCATGCAGGTAACACGGTATTCCAAACGGCTTGGATTTCTTTATTGTCTATACATCCAATAGTATCCCGTCTCTCTCGTTCCTGTCGAAGTAGAGCTCTCGAGCCCGACAAGAACGCGGCGTGGCTAAACCTTCGAGGGGACCGATCAATGCGACCAAGACCCATGACTGCGACGCGCTCTCCCGTCAGAAGTAGTCGCAGACTTGACGTAGAGCAAAGATGCTGCGCCAGATGCATTCCTCGTCCTTATTCCAAAAATGACGGCCTCATCAATGAATATCACTCCAATCCGACAGCAACGCACCAAAAAAAGTTCGCATATCGCCATAATCCAGAACCTGGCCTCCCTCCGATAGATAGGGATTTTCCATGATGGGGTATACCAACGTGTTGTCAGTCAGCACCGCGGATGCATCGTGGTGATACTCGTTGGTTGGCACGGACAGAGCATCGGTGGGAAAGTAGCTCTTGCAAACCCTGTTAGCATTCTGACTGGATGAGACTCCCGAGGTTTGCTTCTTACCGTCTGTTCATGCTGAGCAAGTTGGAGCATCTCCCTGTCAACACTCATTTCGGAGACTGCGCTATAGGAAGGTTCTATGACGGACATTTCGGATTGTTTCTCGCTCTTTTCCGCTTGATGGCAAAAGTCTCTCGCAATCTGGGTAAACTCGGATATGATGCTCCCAGGCAACGCTCCTTTAGATATATACTCTAGGTGGCTGAAGTATCCAGTTGCTGCATCGAGTAGGGCAATGTTGTCTCTCGTCTCCTCATGCAAGGGATTGTGCATGACGAAATCGAAAAGAATAAAGAGTCCCGACAATGGCATAACTCCCATAATACTAAGTCACATGTAAGCCAGAAGCCACAGGCAAGAACAAAGAATGAAAACCCTACAAGATAGGCATATGCGGTTCAATGTCGATGTATCTTGTCAGTTCTATGATTGTTCGAGCGGCCCACATCAGGTAGTGCTTGCTATTTTCCCGCCTGGCATCTTGCTGGTTCGCTATGCGCATAACAAGCCGTTCCAACACAATTCGCATGCTGAAGTACATATAGTGAGTTTGTACGGCGACAAGCTTTGCTCCAGGTCCGGCATATTGACTCAGGTGATGGAATGACTCCCCAGGTCGAAAACCATGTGGAACAGATAGCCGCCAGTCTTCGAGCCGTTGATAGACCCGGTCGATGGCTTTCAGATACGAATCGTGCGATTGGCGACGGGCACTTACTGTGAAAAGTGTGCTGTAAGCTATCGACGACAAGCGCGAGAAGCGAATGCTTGATAGAAACCAGTTGAAATTCTCAAATACTGCGTCGGGAGTAGGGGGTATGGGGCTGGCAATGTCGTCATCCGATATAATCTAAGCATTTGTCAAATGACCGGCCTGCTATTCGTAAGAAATGGAGAAGCGCACCGAGCTTATACGGTTTTGGAAGCACGTGTTCTTTTCAATATAGTAGACGACCCAGAAAGTTCTCAATTGGCTGACGCTGGCATTGGCTGATTTATGATAACGCAATGAGAGGGCCATTCTGGCTGCTTCCGCAATCAGGGTATCATCAAGCTGCAAGCAGCATGCGTTCATTGCAAACACGGACTGACGTCTGGTCTCAGTCACTTTTCCTCAGAGCTTCTTTTCGGCTGTGCTTACCATGGCAGTCAAGGCCTGCATCGACCAGGTCACCAACAAACCACTACTATTTTCGGCGTCATTTTCGGACTCACCTGCAAGTTTTCGAGGGATTCTTTAGGGACAATGACATCGGCAACATATCCCAGAGCAGTTTGGAACAAGCTCCATGTCGTTCCTTGGCCGGGCTGAAAAGTGCCGCCATCGATGTATTGGCTGCCTAGCGCGAGCACCGCGTAAAAAAGGGCGGAGAAAGTTGCATCCTCCAAAGTATCACTTGAGACATCGTGAAGGAGCATACGTGCAGTAAATTCGCCACGATCCAGGAAGGGATACATTGGGTGTATATATTTAAAGTAAGCTGCGCTCCAGAGTTAATGTGACATCTTGCGCCCGGCTTTGAGAGGGGGGGGGGGGTTGCTCACCATCGATATACACATCAGCGACCTGCTTGGATATCCCCATCGGCTGATGAGGCTTTGTGAATCGTATACGGGCCCAGGAAGACGAGGCTCGGCCACGGAGGCGCTCGGCTATCGTGGTATCTATTCTGTGGATGAGATTCTTGAGTCGATCTGACCCGATTTTCTGGGTCAATTGTTCGACTTGAGGGTCAGAAAAGAACGCCAGACTCGAGCTTGGTACTTCAGGCCTCGCTAGTTAATACTGAGACGATTCCATGTGAGCTTGCGGAGAGATTTGGCAATACCTCGATCGTCGGAAGTCTAAGTTTATGAGTTCGTTTCTTCACATGCCAGTGGTGCATGGACGGGGTAGGCCTACCTTGATCACGCCGGTTTCATCTGTGAGCTTCTCATTTTGTGGCCCATCTCGCAGAATACAGTCAATGTATAGATCGCTGATATCGAGATCAAATCCAGGCGATGAGGCGGTACGGGGCGAGTCGGAGACTGCGTTTCTCTCAGCCCAAGTTTCTCAACTCGGACACGTGAATCAAACCAAGGCTTGTACCTTTAGGCAGAAACCGTCTCTTGTGCACGCTGAAATGGCATGTTTCCCCTCGCTTCTGTTGGCGCATGCCTCTCAGCAAGCTGTTTACGAGCCCCGCGCCGCATTCAAAGGCGATGACTTACGGCGCAATGATTACATATGATTGGCGCCCCGGGAGAAGCATCAGGAGCTGTAACAAGGTCATCAGCGGCTGAGGAAGGCAATCACTGAAGCCGACGTCGTGAATTACCGATGCAGCGCACTTTCCGCAGCCTGCATTGGTCGCAGGACTTGTTGATTCTCGACATGCCGGCCCGCGGCGAAGACGGGGAATCGGTCGCTGGCGGCTTGGGTCCCATCCACAGCAGACGAGAGGCAATAGATTATGAAAATAGAGATGCTACCTGTGGTGACTGGAGCAGACCAGTAGTTATGCCGGCGGACACGAGGTGAATGAGGTGAACGAGTTGAATTGGTCAGAATCCGACGAGACCAGACAGCGCACGATTTGCACGTGGCAGGCGCGGGGCGAAGAGATGCAGGCAGGCAGGCAGGCAGGCAGGCAGGCAGGCACTGGGCTGGGCTGGGCTGGGCCAGCTGGGATTGGCGTCGATTCAGTTGATTCGATGCTTTGGCAGTGCCGTAACTAGTTAGTGCGTAGTGCGTACTGTAAGTTGTAAGCTGCAGGCTGTAGGCTATAAGGCTGGGCTCACTGTGGTGCCTGGCGCACCATGCATGTGGCCTTGGTGCCAGACGGCCGACGGCAGACGGCAGACGGCAGGTGGCAGGTGGCAGGGCAAATCACCACATCCCACCGCGATTGTGCTTCCTACATCCCCATGCTTCTTTCTCGGGAAGAACTATGGAGTAACTAGTGACAAGGTTGAGACGTACAGAACGGGACTCGTCGAAGATTCAGTCACCGTGCTGTTTTCCACGCGCAATACATCAACGTAGTGTCCGAATATCGCATGAATGAAGCCGCTGCTCCTTGTTACCAAGTGCGTCCCTGTCTAAGGTCGACCATTGGGCGGATACTGTTTTGAATAGCAGCAATGTAAGTTAGAATGTAGCAAACCTAACCAATAAGAGCCTAATTACATTCTTACGAGGCTTCAATGTTACCAAATACGTGACGCCGCCCGGCCTGTTCCGCACCACTCAGCTTCCCGCTTTCCGTCTGAAACACGCCTGGCTGGTTATTTGTGGAGACTTGTTTTTCTGCCCCATTGCAAATTAGTTATCGGCCATCAGATGACGAAAAATCGCGACCTCGTCATGTAACTACTCCATGGTCAAGATGCCGAGCGACCCCAACGTACGAAAGGCGATGAAACCGAGTCACACGACTGGCGCCATCACAAGAAGCTGCAACGCACTAAGCCGGAAAGATAATACACACCCTTCTTCCCATGCCCTCCTAGCAACTGCAACGCTCACCCAAGGACCAGACAGGTGAACTAATGCATGCACAACGTTGAGTACAGCTTGCGCCACGTATGAAGAGGCAATTGCCAAGTAGCTGAGTGTCAGCGGTCTGCCCATTTCACATATAACTCCGCGGGAACAGCGAGGAGCCGGCACCAATTCAAAATGGCATTCTTGACGGCTAGCTTTCCACCTTGTCCCAAGCTAAGAAGACAACGTTTGGTTATAAATACTCTCGATCCTGACGCGACCTTGCCACCCATCGCTACTTCCCCTAATCACGTTATACCCAACGTACCTCCTCTCGCCCCTGCGCAGCACAAAGGCGTTCTGCTCGAAATTGACAATGATGCTCGAATCGGCGTCGGGAACGCTCAGCCACGTCCAGAGACTGATGCCACCCCGTGCAGCCACGAGAAATGCGTCGCGCTCTCCGTCATATTCTATGCTAAGCTTTGGGTCGATAATGGACGCCGAGGAGAGTGGTGTGGGCGTGTACACGCTCGTGTGGGTGAATGTCTTGGTGGGATTCGAGTTGATCAGAGTGCCAGCGGCAGTGAGGTTCGCTACGAGGATACTATTTGCTGAGTTGAAGCCTTGCAGTAGGGAAACGCTGGAGATGTTGAGTGATGCGACGAGTGTGCTATTCAATGGACCGATATTGAACGGCAAAGTCGCCGCGTGTTGGGCGACCACCGCTTGGCCGTCGGCGCTGGGAAGACTATAGTTGAGTGGCTCGTCAGACCAAGTCACCCAACTTAACGACAGGTTTCCCGTGACGCTGGTCCACAGGTCGCTGACTGCGTATATATCTAGCAGGCCGGTAGTCTTGTTGGGCAACGGCGCAATGATGACATGTCGGTACATGTCCTGCGCAACGTAGTGGAGGACCTTCCACCGGCCAGAGTACTCGATGCCGGCCCACGTTGGAGCCTGCCAGATGTCCTCTAGCTGCCAATAAAGAGATCCCAGCTGCCGCTCAGGACGACCAGACCCGACGCGGTAGAACTGAATCTGAGATCGGTAATAGTCTGCCTGGAAGATCTGCGTAGCATGGCACCAGGCTGAAAAGTTGGCCACCTTGTCCACCTTGTTCGGCGTCGGGTAGTATCGCTGCACCGCGAGCGTCATTTCCCCCATGCCCAGGCTGGAATTGTCATAGTTGGAAATGTTCAGTCCGCCAGCAGGGTAGTGGTGGTTCCGCAACATGATGGTCGAACTATTGAAATCCAGCTCGTCCTCCGAAATGGCCTCCTTCCAGCTTGACAAACTGGGCATCGAGTGGAAGCCAAACTCGTTTGCGAAGCGACCGACAGGGTATGTTTCCAGGTCGAAAGCTACCAGAGAATTGTAGTTGTAGTGATCTGTGTCTCCGTACAGGGAGCCCTCGGTAAGATTGTCGTATCGCTGCACAATGGGAATCGGGTTGGAGAAGTTGAGCGACAGGTACCCATTCGTCGTGCTGCTCGGTATATACGTAATGCTACGACTGTTCCCATACACTGCGGGGAGAAGGGTGTGAATAAAAAGCGTCTCGTACTCGTGTAGATATCGTGCATAATCATGTGGCGCCTGCTGCTTGACGCTCTTTAGCTCAAGGTTTTCTAGCTCATTGCCTCCGGCCCAGAGGGCGAGGGAAGGGTGGTGATTGATCCTCCGGACCTGGTAGACTGCCTCTTTTCGACAGTTTTCCAGAAATTCAGGGGTTACTGGGTACAGGGCATCGCCGAATTCGAACTCGCTCCAAAGTAATATTCCCATTTCATCTGCCAAGTCGTACATGAAATCGGGAGAATATGCGCCGCTTGCCCACACTCTCAACATATTCTGATTGCCGGCTACAACAGACTTGAACAGTGATTGAATGCGCTCCTTGGTGACGCGTGGCCAAAAAGCATCTGGAGGTATAAAGTTGCTCCCTTTGGCGTAGAACTCATGACCGTTGATCTCGAAATGCCCTGACGCATTCTAGTCAGTCCGTGTCCTGCGTTCAAGCAAGGAATGATGGAACTCACAGTTGTTGCCCGGCGCGACACCCTTGGCTCTCTGCTCCTCGGTTATTGGGCCCAGATTGAGGACAATTGTTCTGAAGCCAGTCCTTTTCTGCACAGCGGCTAGGCTCGAGTTCTTGTGAATAATGTCCAAAGAAACGTTGTACAAGTTTTGCTCGCCCATACCGGACGGCCACCACAACTTGTATTTACTAGGGTCTAGCGTCGTAGAGCCCGTGATGACGTCTCCTCCATTTGTGACGTCGGAAAGCAGGCCATGATCATATAGCCTGCCATCCTTGTCTGTGATCTTGAACGCCATTCGCGCGCCGCTAGGAATCCGTGTAAGTGAATCAACGCTCGCATTCAGAACCCAGTTTGCCTTTTGGCTAGGGGGCAGATTGTTCAACTGCCCGCTGCGATAAATATCGATTGCAGAGTTGGGGATGGTAAGTTTCGCATGAGACACTTGTTTTATCCATGCTTTCTGCCATATTCCTGACGGGGCAAAAGCTGGGCCCCAGTCCCAGCCAAAATCGGACTGTTGCTTACGGATGAAAGCCCGATGAGGGTATTCGAACCAGCCTTCAATCCCAAATGGCCATGTCTCTGCACCAGGCTCGTTGGCCAACTTGTCGGCCATCTCAGTGGCGCTTTGGAAATGCACTTCGAGTAGTGGTTCATCGGCCTCAGAGCATCTGGACCAGATGTCCGTGATATTGAAGCGCCATTGTCGGAATTGGTTATCAGTAGCTGCCACATGCTGACCACAAAAGACGACGGTTGAAAAAGTATCGAGACCATCGAACAGAAGGAACGTCTCGATGCCCTCCTCCGCTGTCGGCCGATATCTGGCAGTATCAATGAGTGTATAGATATCTTGCGGGGCAATTGTGCGTCGTACAGATGCTTGATATTGGACACATATGTCCAATTGGATTGAGCAATCCAGCGGAGATTGAAGTCGTTCAGACCATAGTAGCTTCCCTCGTTAGTATCAGGAAGCAACAGTGAATCAGCGCTTCCAACCTACGTACGGGTCACCAATGACTTGGGCCTGTAACAAGTCTAAATGGACATGTGAGGGAACACGCCCGGGGACTGAGATGTTCAGCGCGAGATTCTGCAGCTTCCAGCTCTGCTCAGTCAAGTCTAGCGTACTTGCGGCATTTGCAAGGCTAGAGGCATGAGCTATGCCGAGGCAGAGGACGAGGAAATCCGACCAGCACATTTTGACAACAGCAGCTCAGACTATGAGGCTGAGTTAGTGGCGGGCAACACACAACTTTCGAGGAAGAGGAGGTTTCAGCCAACTTGTTGAGAAATAATCAGACCCGAGAGGTGCCACACGCCGATTCGAGGCTCGAGTTGACTCATGGAGTTCTGACGTAATGGACACCTCCGAAAATGTACCGTCCATGGCAGCAATTCCCAATTCCCCCTCTTCAGTGCACACTGCGATCCATTAATCCATCTCCGCTGCAAATCGTGGAGAAAGACGCAGGGCAACGCTCAACGCTCAACGCTCAACGCTCAACGCTCAACGCTACACGCGCACAAACCCCGTACAACCCCGCGTATGCCGCATGTAATCGATAATCCGATAGGTAGACTAGATGGAACATTGTTGGTCGCTTGCTGATGTGGAATTGCAACAGTACTTTAGACTAGACGAATCTACACTTCACAGTTACACAGTATTTTGGAGCTATAGTACGCCAATAAGGCGTATGGTACTTTATCAATATATTACGGAGGCTAATTTATGATTTACAATAACCACCTGATGCCCTCCTTGTAGACAATCTCTCACTGATACATGGGCACACTCTAGGGTTCCCCTTTTTGTTTCAACGATAAAATCTCGGGCACGTTGGCGGATGTAAGCAGAATTGGCGCTCTCATCCACGGATACGACTGAGCTAGTGTTGGGTCGGTCCAGATGTTCTTCAATAGTTTGGCGATGACGAAAGGGGGACTCTTGCTTCGTATGGCCCTCATGTACATGTAATTTTGACCGTAACCGCATTCTTATCGTCTATGGAGCTAGAATAGAGCTAGAGCTCAGCAATCTTGTCCACAATGCACTCTTAAATTGCCTCAACTTGTGACAGTCTCTGACAACTGATCTGTCATAGTCATGCCTTGTTGAAGCTACTCCTTGGTTGGCATTCCCACTTGCCTGTCGCTTCTGCTTCGCTGGCACGACAACTTACAAAGTCCTTATCATCTAGGTCTCATTAGTAGGAAAGGGGATTATGTCCGGTCTTTTGTCCGGACGACAATAAGGTCGGCAGCTTATTCCTTTCCTCGAAGGAAACAAGCAATAGACGATGCGGAAAAATACAAGGACCGAGACACCAATAACAATGCACTCACGCAGGGCTTCGGATTGGCACTGCCCCATTCTGCAGTGTGGCTGAGCGACTCTCGGAAAACCGATTGTTGGCTGCCAAGTGGCCAGCGAGGCACTGCGCCACACACAATGCGGGACATGGAACAGGCTTGGTGCAGATGAGGTAATAATCGAGGCTGCAAGCGAGCTGCGAAATGCTGTCCTGCGGTCAAGCTCCGTGCCAGCACAGCCCATGACATCAATGTCCCGCGTTTGCTAAGCGGCCGCCCACATCGAGATAAATAGCGCCAGGTCGGCAGACGCCACGGAATAACTCTGTCGCAGAAGTTCGATTCCAACACTTGTTTTACCTCTCCCTGATACCCCAGCGGCAGTTCGATATTTGTCTCAAATTGTCAGCCATGTCCAATCCAGGGAAGCCAGCCCCTGATGGCGCTTCTGAGCTCAGCGGAAGCCTGTACTATCCTCCGCCCCCGGCCCCGCCAGGCCACATTCCAGCCCACCCTACAGCCCACCCTACAGCCCACCCCGCTCAGTCTCCATCTCAGACTCAGAATTCAGCACATGCGAATAATGATGCACAAACACAGAACCCGCCTCTACAACAAGGCGGCTTGCCTCTAGCAAATAACATCCAGTCACATGAACAGCAGTATCCCCCTCAATATCAGCAAGATCAAGCTGCCTCAGCCGGGCAATATCCTTCCCAGTCACATCCTGCACAGCAGCCACAAGAGCAGCCGTATTTCCCTCCTCCTCCACCGACTCAGCACAACGGGAAACAATCCTGCCCAAGCCATGATCAACAAGTGCCATACTCTATCCCAACATACAATCCTGCTAACCCCACTTTTGCGGCGCCGCCCACCGAGTCTGGTTTAGGTGGTGCTCAAGCAGAGTCAACAACTCAGACCCCAGGCCACTCAAATTCGGCCTCTCTCGAGCAGCCAGCATCTCAGCAACAGAATCATGCAGGTCCGGGTAACGATCAAAAGAAATCAGGCTGGGGCGGCCGCTTGAAGAGTATGCTGAATGCGGGTGCTGCTGCTCCGATCAACAGCCTCGCTCACAAACTCGGAAGTCAAAGTTTTCTTCCAGAAACGCTCGATAAAGAATGTGACAAGGCTGCCTCGATTCTCAAATCTTTCTGCAGTATGTATTTCCACGCTTCCGTCTCGCGAAACAACACCTATGCTAATGATGCTAATGCTCATCCAGCCAAGGGCGTTTACGCTGATCCCAGCGGCCAACCCCCAACATCTACTGATCCCAAAGCGAAGGAATCATCGAGTGGTTTGATCGACCCAACCAAGGAAAAGCCGAAGAAACGTGTCATTGTCACCATACCACCCAAGGTCATTTCCAAAGCCGTCGGTCTCGCCATTTTCACAACGTTTCGGGCCGGCTTCCACCTCTCCGGCGCCACTGGATCAGGCATCCTCATTGCTCGCTTGCCAGATGGATCCTGGGGGCCCCCTTCTGGAATTCAGGTACACTCACTCGGGGGCGGGTTTCAGATAGGGCTGGATATTTATGATTGCGTTTGCGTGATTAACACCAAAGAGGCTCTTTCGGCCTTTACAAACACTCGAGTCAGCTTGGGGAGCGACTTGGCCGTTGTGGCAGGGCCATATGGTGCCGGGGGTGCAATAGACTTTGGTACGGCCGTGCAGCGAGGAAGGGATGAGGCAAATAAGTCGGCGACCAACGCAGGGCCTCATCACCAGGCAAGCTCGCCTACAACACCCGTGGCTCCTCCTACCCAGCAAGGACAGCACTCCAGCACGCTGAAGCCTTCTACCGGTGATCCCAAGCGTCGCAGCCTCAGCTCGAGTGCATTCAAGCCGGTCTTTTCATATGTCAAGTCAAGAGGCTTCTATGCTGGCATCCAGGTAGACGGCACTGTCGTTGTAGAGCGAAAAGATGCAAACGCGGCGTTTTACGGTGCGCCCGTAACGGTGCAGCAAATCCTGCAGGGACAGGTGCCCTCCCAGGGTCCGGCGAATATGTGGCCAGTTGGCGCTCGTGGATTGATGCAGGCTCTGAAAGGCGCTGAGGCCGGCGTTCTCGGGGACCAGCTGCCACTTCAGGACCAAGGTTCTTCGGCGACTTCATTTGGAGCTATGCCATCGCCGGGTATATCTGGTGGAAACACGCATGTAGCTCCTTCATGCGTCTCATCTAGTCTACCACCGGCGTATGTGGACGACGGAAGTCACGCTCATGTTAGCGATGCGAAGTATGCTTAAATGGGAAGACATGGGGGATTTCTTTGCGCAGCCTCAAGCTCTTCATCGCATTTACAAGTATGCGCGCTTTTCTCTTTGCTAGTTGGTCTTGGTAGGTGACTAGACGAGGTGGATAGGCAGACAGAACATAGGAGTTTAATGACATCTACCATCGGCTTTATCTATGTTTGCCCCATATTACGGAGATTGCCGCAACTCATGATTTCACACGGCCATAGGATCCAGATAGATTGCGATGCATTGCGCGAGCAACGTCGACGATCTGCCCATCCACGATGGACCCAACCCAGCACGGCACCTTGGGGCAATCCCCACAGCGTGCCGCACGGGAAGTGGATTGCGGACGCAAAAAAAGACGGGGATTGCGTCTTCAGGTCTCCGATGGTCTTGCGGAGTTCTCCGTGACCAATGCTGGACAACTCCCGGACTATCAAGGTGCTTGCTTGATTTCCCGCAGCAACTTCTACCGTAGATGTTTTTTTTTTTTAACCTTCTTGGCCCCTCAATATCGACGCTGTTTTCTTTTCTTTTTTTTTTTTTTAATATGAATAATTCTCATTGCCGAGAAGAGCGAGTTCGCGCTCAAGTGGTACGACTTCTAAGAATCGCTAGCTAGGTTCCCTCGGGGCCTCGACCCCATCGAAGACCATGCTACACGATTGACTAAAGAAAAAGCTACATGCTGCATCCTTAACTTAATGTCTTCGGCCGAAGGCGCATCGATCTAATCCGCCGGTGCGCCATCCGCATGGCGACGAAGCAAGCGGAGGACATTGCGTAGATTTACATCAAGTATAGGTACATGGGTCTTCCTGGCAATGAACGTGCGTGAAGGAGGTTCCCTCCTGGATATAGCTACGATTGATCCGTGAGCCACCTCGGCACAACGTCGGCGCCGTCGCATACCCGATTCAGTCTTCAGTCTTTCTCGATATCGATCCCCCTGCGTGCCCAATGGTCCAAAAATTCGGAGAAGCGGGGCTTGCGCGTCAGCAGATGGGCCTGCCTCCGCGTGTCCCTGACGTAATGCTGCAATTATGCTCTAGAAGGGCTCCGGCTGCGCCATGATAACCTTTTAGCGATAGGTGGGTCTTTGAATTGGCTTGTGGGCTCATCGGAAGCGGGGATGAAAAAGGCACTTCAGTTTACCTGCGAGGCACACTATGATGAAAGTAGCAGGATATTCAGGATACAAGGCCCACAAGCCCCGGCTTAGGCGCGAAAACATGAGTTCTTTGCTTCATTGAGGAACTGCAGATATACGAGTAGCTAGCATAATTGCCAGTACTTTTATCAGTGTGTAGATTGGCGCTGTGACAGAGGTTGCTTGCTCAAGTGGGCTGTCATTCTTCTCGGTACCTGATTGGAGCTAGCTCGGCACCAAGAACATGTACACTCTAAACCCTGTTTTATTCTCACAAAGATACTTTACAGGGTTACTTAGGGCGCGCTTATCACGATACCCGAAATTACCATAATTATTGTGTAGGTCACTAGTAGATATAGCGTAGCTTCCTTGCAACGTGCTATACCTAGGTACCTTTGCTTGCGACTTAACTGTTACGCAATGATGACATGATACCCCCGGCACCCTCGGCACCCTAACCGAGATTACTGTTACCGTAGAAGCTGATCTTTGATTGGCTCCTTCCCCTTGCTATGTACAATAACAACCCTGTTTGATTTTACAATGGTACACGCCTCGCTTTTATACAGCTGCTCAGTGCCTATGTACGCTGTAACAGCTGCAATCGCTGCAATCAACGCACCGTGGGCTACTGCTGCTAGAGAGGCACAAGCAGAATATACAGACTAAGGGCCTCCTAAAGAGCCTTTTTTTTTTTCTGTATAAATCGCTTATATTAAGGTCTTTGTTATTCCCGCTCTATGTCTTGCTAGTTTCCGAGCTTACCTCTGATAGGCTTAAGCTGCCCCCTCGCTGGTAATAACTCGTAAGACAATAGCCGATTCGTATCAGCCGTTTACCCCAGTTGGTTTTTTACTCCACTTTAACCACTAGTCCCACAGGGCACGAGGCATTGGCTCTTCTCGGACATTGCCGAGGATTCTGCAACCACCCACGTTGCTCGAAAGACTGCTCAGGTATCCTGGGCATCGCTGTTGTCCCGGAATTCATTCACTGCGACGACACCAATGCGCATCAGCTGCAGGATAGTGCATGCCAGGTCATATCTTACTCAGTTCGGCCGAATAGACGAGCTCATTAGCAATGCAGCCTCAGCCGAAGTGACTGCGCGAGTCCCACGAGTTTGACGTCAATGTCCATCTGCGACATCAGTCCTTCCTGATGCAGCCAGCATGTCGTTGTCGACAATGCAAAAACAGGGATCCGGGAGCATTCCCAATATGGGATCCATCCCATGGGGAATCCCATCTTTACGGCTGTCGGAGCGGTGGTCATGGGCTTGGCAAGGACGCATGCCAAGGAGTCATGGGAAATGTGGTATCCGGGTGAATAGGATTATGCCCGGTCGCGTTGCGACCCTGAGGCAGATCGATACGACTCTAACGGATGATTACAAGACCGAGAGTCTGATAGCTCAGTGGCTCAAGGTATCGTCGTTGCTGGTTAAGGTAGCAAAGTTGATGTTGTTCTTAGCTTCAGACGATTGTAATGCAATCACCCGAGGTAGTGATGCTTATGACGGTAGATGGGTTGGTGATAGAAGGTCTGGTCTGGCTTGTGATGTCAATGATGCCATATTATTGAAAAAATCGGCAACAGTTGGTTGGTATAGAAGCGAGACCCGAGCCGACGGTTAAGACCTTGCGGTGGTCGTCAGAAAAGGAATTTATATTGAGTCTAGTAAATGGAATATCGCGCGTCGTCGACTATGGACAGCAGGCTCGAAAGAACTCCCTTTTCGAGAAATTAAGAGCGTGCAGGTGATGGCGGAAATGAAATGCAATCCGTAGATTCACGGCACTTGACAATGGGCACTAACGATCAGGTCAAGTTCCGACCACCAGCATCAGTGGAGTTGAGCGGGGCGATGAAATGAATCTAGAGCTTACGGGCCGCGCTGGGGGGGACTAGGCCAGGAAGACAGCGAAACAAATGGCCTGGAGCTGTATAACAGCAAGTCTGATATCATCAAGACGGAGTATAAGCCCAAAACCACACTAGACAAGAAGCAGTATTGACATGGGCAGAGTGAGGATGGCGGGCGTAAGCGCCGGGAGGGCTATAGTCCCGGCCCGAGTTGGATAGACGCAGACGCACCGACAATCTGATCGTGGACCACAGGACTGATCTGATCTAGCCCTGGAAGAAGCGGTGGATTAGTTCATTTGTTTGTTTGACTGCAAGACGACATCCAGAATGAGCCCGGTTATCTGCCATCCATCAGGTGGGTCGGCAGTCTGCAAGCAGAAGCAGGGAATGGCCGGAGCATGGATGTGCGTACGCCTGCAGCTTCCGTCATCTCGTGCAAGCCAGCACGAATGGCCTTGTATAGAGTCAACAAGGAATTAATTTTTGGATGAATTGCCGCGTTTTGCGCCATGCTGCGTGCTGCGTGCTGCGTGCTGCGTGCTGAGAGGCAACCGGCTCCTGGAGGGCTCGGGAACTGCCAGCCGCGTGGCTAACTGCCGACTGTCGAACAATCAACCAGCGCACGCACTAATGGGCAGGTACAAACACACAAACGGCCTTGGCGGCTTCCCAAACAGTCCGCAAAACATCCTAGTGTATGGTTGGTTGGTCAAGACTCAAGAGGTCAACTGAGCACCTTCCTCCATCTGAACACCTCGACCCCTCGACAGGCAGGCGCGTCCTGGTCTTGTTCCTTGGAGCTTGAATGACTGCATCCTGAGTCCACGTGTTGAGGTTTCGTTGGGTACCGACGGATCGGTTAGCCCGAGATGACGGTCCATCCAAAAACAACGGTTTGATCTTGGACATCCCTCGCGTGTGGCCATCTATCTGTATCTGCAATCAATGATAATGCTGCATGGCATGGCATGGCATGGCATGGCTTTGCAGCGCAGCGCAGCGCATTGCATGACAAGTGCCCTGCCATGTACCCCTGTCACCCTACTTATTGACCTTGTCCCTCTTGCGGGGACAGATTTCATGACGGGGTCCCGCAACCCGCAGCTTTTCTCAACCCTCGCGACGTAATTTGACCACCCCGTGTTTCCCCGGCCTCTCATAATTTCGCCGCCTACGCCTACGCCTACGCCTACGGAGTCGATGTTGATGTTTGATATTCCGGTGGGTCGGTTGAAGGCCTATGACATTCGAGTCGCAAGCCTGAATATTAGCCGCAGCGCATAGGGTCAAATGGCCAGGACCCCTTTCGACCTAGCAACATGGAAGATGGAAGATGCCGTCTTGCTATGGCCCTGATACAAGCCTGCTGCCACGTTAGGGGTGTTGTGACTTGGCTTCTTGTTAACCGCGTGGTTGTCTGTGTTCTGGTGCTTCTTGACACGAAAAATACAGCAACGCTCGTGTCGGAAATTTTATGGTTTCAGAAACCACGATACGCACTTCAAAGCTGCGTTTCAATACAACAACTTAACGAATCTGTGTTTCTTGTCCGTCTGTCCGCCAGCTCTACATCTTTTACTCGGCCTTACTCGTATCAACTAACAGCGACACGCCCCCCCCCCCCCCCCCCCAAATCCCCCATCCCCCATCCCCTCTCCACCTTCCGCATACCCAGTCGGATTCGATGGCCTCATCAGCAAACATTTCTGCCTCTTCGCTAGTGTGCCAAGATGTCGCCGGCCTTCTACCAGCATCCACAATGCTTTTTTTTTCGGCCAACTTATGGACCTTGGAGCATCGAACACGACATGCGCGGCCAGAGCTCCAGACTCAGTCTGCTGCTGCCGATTGCTGACGCCGCCTCCACGGATCGGGCTTTATTGGATGGGCTTGTTAAAATGACCAGGCACAAGCACACAGCCCAGGTGCACGGCGTTGGCTTGTTTATTAGTCCCGGCTGATTAATTGAAACCAGCCTTTCGCGACAAATGCATCCGACGAATATCTTTCCAACTATCTACAGTCCTTTGTAAAGTGAGGGTTTCTTACGAACACAGCATCTTCCATCCGCATCAAGTAGCACGACAAAGCACCCTGTCATGTCTTACAGGCTTCGCTCATAGCATTGGATTCGTCACCGGACATGGGTCAGCCTTTTTCTTCTCTTCTCTGCTTAGCACAACCGCCTTCGCTGCTGTTCCGGAACGTTCGCGTCTTCGACGGGGATAAGGAGATCCCTGATTGCCATGTCCTCGTCCAGGATGGCTTGATAGCGCAGGTGTCGACGGAGCCGATTGCTCCTCCATACAGCTCGACTGTTGTCGTCAACAAGCCCGGTCACACGTTAATGCCAGGTCTCATCGACGCCCATGTGCACATTTATGAGCCTGCAGCTCTCCAGCAATCACTGCAATTCGGAGTTACAACCGTCTGTGACATGCATAACGAACCGGAACTCATGGCTAGAATGAGAAAGGTTGCCGCGCAGGATAGCGATGCAGCAGATTTGAGGGCGGCATGTCTTGGAGCTACAATCCAGGACGGATGGCCGGCAGCGCTGCTCCTTTCTCACGACCCTTCGCCAGAGGTAATTTATCATGACCTTAATCTTGTCTCTTTCTTTCCAACTATTATTTTAGTCGGGCAATTGAAAATATTCACAGACAACTTCTCGATGCGACGGGCACTAACGGAGAATTCCCAGTTCGAAGCAGCCGTTGCCAGGTGGCCAGATCTGAAAACGCAGGCAGATGTGGATGAGTTTATTAAGCAGCGGAAAGCAGACGCGGATTTCATCAAACTGTTTCACGAGGACGGCAAATGTCTCAAGGTCGACCTTCCAAAACCGTCTCTAAAACTGCAACGCATGGTCATTGACACAGCCCACAAAAATGGCCTTCGGTGCTTCGCGCATGCCTTTGCCTTGAAGTCAGCGATTGAGATATTGGATGCTGGGGCGGATGGCACAGCTCACACTATTGTGGATCAGCCGCCTACGCCTGAGCTGATTGATGCCTACAAAAGGAACAACGCGTACGTTGCTCTACGGACAAATCCACCACAAGGCACGACCTACGGTCTGACAATGTCGATTTACTGACTCTGTCTTGCGCAGACACTGCAATCCTACCCTCGTTGCCATCGCGAGCATGACCAATGAAGGTCTCAGGGACCAGGAAGAGTATGCAAATGACCCGCGAGTTCAAAGGTTTCTACCCGGCCCCGCTAGAGCCCTCATGTGCAAATGCGTTGCAATGTCAAGCGATGCATGTCGTGTCGAGTACGCGTATGAAAGCGTGAGGATGATGAGAGAGGCTGGCGTTGACGTGATCGTGTGAGTCTGGTATATACACACTGGGGACTGGAGGCATAAAGAGTTGACTTGCTCATCGTAAATATAGGGGTACTGACACGACCGGTCGTGTGGACGGGATGGCGTATGGCGCGACCGCTCATCATGAAATGGGCATGTTCGTCAAGCACTGTGGCTTCAGTCCGATTGAAGCCCTGCGAGCCGCTACTTCCGTTCCGGCGCGAAGATTTCGGCTCGAGGATAGAGGAAGAATCCAAAGCGGACTTAGAGCGGACCTGGTGCTGGTCGAGGGCAACCCGCTCCACGATATTTGGCACACGCTGAACTTGAGAGGTGTTTGGAAGAAAGGCGTTCTCTGCTCGTCGTATGAGCTTCAATGAAATTCTTTTTTTTTCTTTCTTCTTCATATAATGAACCGATTGGTTCCACGGAGTTTTGATACGAGTTCTGGCATCGGCAAAGGTGGGAGGTTATTCTTGAAACAACATAGCGACATTTTACGATTATTGTTGGTCGTCAGGCTGCTGATTGGCTGCGCATGTACAGATATTTCCTGATTTGGAGAAATAAGGAGCATTGATTTGATCACTGCGCCTAACGTAGTAATTAGTCCCTGGCCGTATTGGTCCCGTGTTCCTGGAGGGAATGAGCTGACCAAGATGTTGGTGAGCTTGTAGAGGCGAGGCAGCGCATACAGAGGGTCTGCTCCGATTCTACACCAGCATATTGGCTATGTTAGGTACTGGATACCTAGGATAGACGGTGTCTACCTCCCTTGGATAGGTACCTAGGTACGGGCGTGGTACGATACGCCCCAGCTCCGGATGTGTCGACCAACGGTCTCAACGGCAGACGTTGTCAGTCTAGTGCGGGTGACGTCTGATGAGTCAGTCACCAAGCACCCCGCCAACCGGCGGGCCGTCAATAGCTAGTTACCTAGGTACCTAGATAGCTACAGCTGCCTCCCAGAGTACCTTTAGATAAACTGGGTCCTAAAGTTTATTGCGAACATTTGACCGCAAGCGCTTCAACCAACATTCGAGCGCATGACTTCCTGGCATCGGTCGAAACATTGTTTATTGTTTCCTCTGTCTTTCTGTTCCTCTGAAACGTCTCCCCTTGCTCATTTAGTCCGCATCACACACCATGGCGACGTGAGTCACTCTGCCGAGCTGACAATCATCAATGCAAGACCTCCTAACCGCAGCGCAATCATTTCTGACAATCGAATCCCCCACAGGACCAGCAGCGTATTATCACTGCCATTCCGTCGCTCGAACCAAATCTCGCTCGCTTCTACGATCCGACAGTATATTAATAGCAAATATGACCAACACCCGGATATGTTCAAGCAGGATCTTGACGTCATTGACGCTCTACGTCAGGACGCTATCAATGTTCGCGAACCACACCCTAGCGGTGCCAAGAAGCTGCAGGCATACGCAGGACAGCTGACTTGGCTAAGCGGGAAGTTTCCAATTGATGTGAGACTCAGATGTTCAGTTGCAAGCCGCGGCACGTTGCGCTGTTGAGTAAGGACTGACAACCCCGAGCAAGATTGGTGCAGAATTCACATGGTACCCCGCTCTTGGCTACAATGCAGAACGACCAATGGTGCGAAATAACATGAAGTACGAGCTACTCAACATTCTCTACAACCTGGCCGCACTATACTCGCAGCTGGCCGTCAATACGTCTCGGTCCACGACCGAAGGCCTCAAGGCGGCGGCAAATTACTTTTCACTGGCAGCCGGTGTGCTATCACACATGAAGCAACAAGTGGTGCCTGAGCTGCGAATGTCTGATCCGCCCGAGGATATGGATGAGCATACTCTTGAGTCCCTGCTCCAGCTCTGTCTGGCGCAGAGCCAAGAATGCTTTTGGCAAAAGGCTGTCGTTGATGGATACAAAGACGCCTCCATAGCCAAGCTCGCTGCCAAGGTCTCCGACCTTTACAGTGTGGCAGGCGAGGCAGCCATAAAAAGCGAGGCCATAAGCAGTGCATGGATTCATCACATGACAGCAAAGCATCACCACTTTGCTGCCGCAGCGCAGTACCGGGCCGCCCGCGGCTGCTTAGAGAAGAGAAAGTACGGCGAAGAAGTGGCGCGGCTCATGGATGCTGTGGCATGTGTGACTGAGGGGCTCAAGGAGACGAAAGGAAACTACATTAACAAGGCGGTAATCGACGATCTAAATGGTCTGAAGAGGAAAGCCGAGGAAGATCTTAAAAGAGCAGAGAAGGACAATGACATGATTTTCTTGGGTGCGTTACGCTCTGCCGTCTTACTGAGGGTTTACTGACTAACTGCACTTCTCAGATCCCGTACCCCTAAAGTCGGAACTCAAAATCCTCGAAAGAGCAAACATGGCAGTTGCGCGAGTCCCCCCTCAGATTGCTAAGCCATTCGACTATCTAGGCGACAGGGCAGAATTCGGGCCGGCTTTGTTCTCCAAGCTCGTACCCTTCTCGGTCCATGTTGCCATTTCTATTTATGAAGAAAGACGAGACCGGATAGTGAATCAAAATATCATTCAAGGTTTGGAGACGCTAAATGATGGCATACACGCTTTGTTCAGCTCTATGGGGCTTCCTGGATCATTACAGGCTCTCGAGAAGCCTCTGGGTTTGCCTCCGAGCCTAGTCCAGCACGCAGAAGAGCTCAGACAGGCTGATGCTATTGAGCGGCTTCACAGAGGCTTTGCGGATATCGAAAAACTGCGGGCAGCGGATATAGCGATATTTCAGGAAGGCAAATCAGCGCTAGCCGCCGAAAATGAAGAAGATCAGAAGCTCAGAAGAAAATACGGAACGGATCGATGGACAAGGCCGGAAAGCCAGAGCGATCCTCAGGGCGGTAAGCTCTGGGGGCACGCTGCAGAGATTGAGGGGTATTTCCAAAGTAGCGTCAGCAGTGACGCGATTGTGCGGGAGAAATTTGCCGATAATGAAGAGTTACTTCACATCCTGAGCGGAGATGATCGGCAGCTCATGGCCTTTGTTCCCTCTAGTTCTCAGAGAGACACAAATCCGGATCTGAAACAAGCCATCGGCAGGGTGCGAAGCGCATTCAACGACGTTTTGAGGCTCGAGAGTAGACGGCGAAAAAAGGTGGAGACTTTGTGCAGCAATGCTCGTCGAGATGATATTAAGCCTGACATTTTGAAAGAAGCTGCAAGGCTCGAGAGAACCTATCCTTCCACTGCAATCGTTCCTGCTCATTTTGAGGATTTTTTCGAGAAGCGACTTGACAGGCTGTACGAGCTGGAATTAGAGGCACTAGACCATGAAGCAGCTGAGCAGGATCGGTTACTCAAAGAAGTGGAACGAGCGAACCGAGAGTTTGAGTCGCAGAAGCTGATGTGTGGTGACCGCGGGTCCAAAGAGCGCGAGAAAGCCTTGCAGAAATTAGACGGTGCGTACTTCAAGTACAAGGAGATAGTGAACAATCTAGAGGTTGGGAGAAAATTCTACAATGACCTCAATAAGATTGTCGGCCAGGGCTTCAGAGACGTTGTGAAGGGATGGGTAGCGCAGCGACGTGTAGAAGCTAGAGCGCTGGAAGAGTACGTCTTGCACAATCCCCGTAATTTGGTCAGATTCACAAGCTCATCGTGTCTACTTAGAGAACTAAGCATGCCGCCGTTATCTACGCTCAACTTATCGCGCGATCACACACCGTTGCAAAGCTCAGCTGCAGCGCCTTACCAGCAGCCGCAGGCAACCTATCTCGCCCGGGAACCTACTATCGCACCGCAGCATCCACATCAGCGGCCTATTTCTCCTCAGAGGCAGCCGTCTCCGGCCCCAGAGTCATCGCTTGCCAGGCCGGCTGAGGCGTCTATCCAGTCGTGGGCCGGAAACCATGTTCAGCAGCCGCAGCCGCAGGCACCACAAGCGAGTCCGATGGCGATGATGTGGAATCCTGAAATGGGGATTAAATTCGGTGGAAATGGCCGTGGCACTCCGGCGGGAGATGCTCATGGGCCGCAGGGCAGCACGTCTGGAACGTGGAATCCTAGCTCTGGTATCAAGTTTGGTTAGCCAAGTAGCGTTTGCGGATGGCTGTGCTAGTGATACCATGCAACACGAGACCATTTTAGCCACACGTGAGTGTCCGGATGATTCAATGTATTGTGAAGGATGCATCACTCGTGGTTCCATCAACCAAGATACTATGAGGGGATAGTTGAAGCAGGCTGCAAAGTGCACATGGTATGCACTTGGTGTATGCACTTGGTGGTAGCCTTCGTGCTCGCTTGACATTCACAATTGAATGAGGCTAGCCGCATCTCATTCTCTTCCCACCAACAAGACTTGCAGCACGATCTTCAAGAGTAAGCCACGCAAATCTTGATCAAGAGCGCGGCACCCCAAGGTCGGATTGTGACCAATAAACTTGGGTCTCGTTCATTTCCATGGAGAATAGCGTCCTCAGAAGCTGCGATGGTGTTGAGCGCAGTCGAACTCTGCATTTCTCTGATTTGCTAGACCACAGCACCTTCGCGCGGCCGTGATCGGCACGACCTACCAACTCCTTGTAGCTACGTGCTCCGTGCTCGGCACAAGTTGCAATCGCGCCATTTCCGCAGCGTGCGACGTGCATGCTTCACCTGTTCTATTCACCTCTTGCGGCTTCCTTCCCCATCTGGCGCGAGAAAACTCCTAGTTACAGGCAGGCGTGTTGGCTGGCTGATGCTTTCCCGGCTGCGTCGGGACGCATGGCCTGCACCGGCATGCTCGGCCTGAGCCGGTGTGGATCTGTGAAACACTAGACTCTCTTTTTTTTGTGGGCCATTCGACTGCTTTTGCGTCAGAGTCAGAGGTAACTAGAAGATGAACAGACCAATAGAAGAGCATCTTTACGCCACAGTGGGCCCCCACCAGTCCACCTCAGGTCAGGTCGGGCCCCCAACCTCGGTTGAGCTGGAACTCAGGATGCGTTCGACAAACGGTCAAAGGTGCAAGTTAGCATGTCCGCTGGTGAATGGAGCGGTACTCGTCCTGTCATACTGTCAGAAGCGTCCCCAGCATGCTTCGGCAGAGACGAATCCAGCTTCTCCGTTTTCTGCCCCCATGGATTATGTCAAGCGCCTGCATTGCATATACGAATAAGTTTTTTTGAAAAATCTAGCGAATGCACGAACCAACAACAGCCTTGGACCCCAACGTGGCCCAGATCAACTTGGTCGCTGATAGTGCGGGACATGGGGCCGTTTTCTCGGACTATTGCAGATACTTGCATCGTGGTTAGTGCTCTAGTTGGCATTGCGATGTTGTTTGCCACGTGCACACCCGGGCAAGCCGTAACGAAAAGAAAAAAAAAAGAAGAAAAAAAAGAAAGAAAGGAAGAAAGAAACCAACCCCCAAGTTGCTGACGATGAAAAATGGAGCAATCTGTGTGCAAAGCGGCACTTGCTATGACCATCCTGGCCTTCCCATACAAGGATTGCTCGGTAGAGTCCCTTCTAGCTAGTTTTCACAAAAGCTGAAGATCGATTGAGATTTCTAGCGTGCTCGCTTCTGGTGACGAGGTTGAGAAAAAGTAAGTTACCTATGATCCTTCGACTTTCACATTCAACAGCCCAAGAATGTTTCATAGTCTTCTTCCCAGGGCTCAGCCAGCCAATTCAACATCATTTTCCAGGGCTATCTTGACATTACAGTGCGTCAGACAGTTGTAAAGAATCTCGTCAAGTTCCCTCCGAGGCACGCCCACTCTGGTATTTCCGCACATTATGGATTATGCCCTGTCATGTTATCCTGTCATCAGCTAAGGGGATATTGTATAATGCTGATGACGTCTATGCACTCGGGCCTTGCCCTTGCCTTACAAAAGGCGAAAGCGGACCTAACAGACATTTTACCCAAGGTGTATTACATTATACTGCCCAAAGGGTGGGGTCCAAACAAGTACTCATCTCATGACATTGCGGTTCTAAACGGGCCTGATTTCTCTGTGAGCTGTGGTGAAGACCGGTTAGAAACGTAGATGCGACCAGTGCTACGCGCGGATACTCCGGTACAGGGATTCTCTCATCGTACACGTAGCCTTGATCAGTCTTTACTCTTGAGCATATTCTTATTCTATATGCATAATATGTAGCTTTTGCTCGCCTGTTGCTCTGCTTATAGCTGCTGAGAGTCCGCATGTAGTCGTGTAGAATCCTGCCATTATGCTGTACTCGTAACCTAGCTGGCGCCCCTGCTGCAGGCAAAGGGACCGTCATCTAACGAGGCGTGGTCAGGCCACCGAGTCAAAGCATACATCCCTGGTAGTTTATAGAGTCTTTTGACTTTCTCAAAGGTGTGCCTTGTGTGTTTGGACGCCTTGGTCCACGGCTGTAGCGATAAGGCGAAGCCCAAGGTTGAATCCATGCTAGGAGGTCGCGAGACACGAGGTGATGCGCAGACGCTCTGTTAGGTGCCATTGGCAGGGATCTAGTTGGCGCGTTGCGTAATATCACCTCAAGTCTCTTGGCGGACCGCAAGGCTCCAGGGGCGTTACCGCTGTCCACCCCGTGTTGATTCGTACTATGGAAATACCTTCTCTGCCAGCGTCTTCCACCGGGTCAGGCCCTCAATGGCGTGTAATACCCTGTATATCCACCTCGTGCCTTCCTAACGTCCTCTAGCCTGGACCTACCTAGCCGGCTGATTGCAGCTGTTAGAGGGGAACCTGGCAGCTGTTTAAATCGCGCTTGTATCTCTGCAAAATCATACAAGGGTTTTATTGTACGTATCGGCGATTTATCCGGGCTACAACAAGTTACGTGGTAGTCCCACATTTTAAGCGGCCACTAAAGTATCTCGAGGTTTCGCGCACGAGCAGGGAGTCACGAGAGCGACTGGAGCCTTGGGGTTCCCCAAGGGGGCGAACAGCCCTGTCGTTATTTCGACGAACGTAAGCAAGGGGGTGTGTTTATCCCTGCACGCTTTCTCACCCAGGCGCGTACCTAACCAACGCCAGCCGTAGCCGGTACGTGGTCGCACGTGGCGGCCTTTGGACCGATAACCAGACCCCACAGCAGCCTCGGGCTAGCCACTCGGGACTCGGGACAGCTAGCCCGGACAAGGGGAGCAAGAGCGCAGCTAGGCCTAGAACGGGAGTAATATGGGTCCTCCTAAAAATAAAAATAAAAATAAAACGGCGCGCAACCTTCGGCCGCCCAGCGCACGCGATTAAAGCCCGATTTTGACGAAGTTATCCTTTCGGATAAGGGGTCCAGGGGTCTATATTTCTGCACCGCTCTCAATCTGGCTCAGCACATAGTACAGCCTAAAGGCATTGACGCCAATTTAACCCGCTGTGGCCTCGACAACCCGGGCGTATCTTTCATCGTTCGGGAATGTGAGGTTGTTGATATCTCGGAGGCAGGTGCCCCACAGCTGCTGGCTCGTGCGCGACACAATCGAGTGGCCTTTTGTAGCCTTTGCAACATGAAGGTGCGACGCAGCTGTTTTGAAGCGCGGATGCTTTCCTGGTGCTTCGATTGTAGAAATGAAAAATGAACGGAACATAGTAGAAGAAAGTGCCTTCCAATCTGACGTAGATTGGATCGATAACCCCTGTCGATACCTCTCTACTCGATCTGCCGATCAGTGAGGTCCCTTAACCCAAAGGGATAACACCAGTACGAGACTCGTATGCCCAGCCGAATTTTTCGGCATTATAGGCGCAGGGAAAGCGGCAGACTCCTTTGGATGAATAATTAATCTACTTCTATGATACTGCAGCAGTAGAGCATCTTGGTCAATCGAAAAGCCGAAGCCAATGCGACAGCCACAAAGATGAGGGCTATGGTGACAACAATACTCGTTGAGCCGCCTATTAAGGCCCATAATAAGGGACTTCTGGAAGAGACGGAGGGCGCGACAAAGGTTGCTAGCGATGAAGGAGCAGAAGACGGGGAAATAAACCCCTGGAAACGTTGCAACTCTGTTTGCTTCCATCTTCAGTAGCTACCACACTTCAGATAGGGTCTTGTGTTTGCAGAACATTTTGCGAGTAAATGGCAGCTAGGACATGCGCTACAAGGCTTGTGGTTTTGAAACTCCCAGTCCAGCAACCGGTGATAATACTACCACAGCTCAAAAGGTCACATCCGGGAAGTCTCCTTCTTGAAAGCCTTCCTCCACCTCGTCCTCACCCAGGTCATCGTAAAGCTGGTAGCCAGTAAGCATAAAATATAACATAGAGTCCAGGGCAAAGACGTCATCTTGCTCTATGCACCACAACAAGTGCTTCTGCTGCTTGCAACGCCCATTGTAGTCGTTGTTTAGCCGTCACCGAACTTCCGTAGCGTCTCATATCTGATTGCAAATCACCGTTCTTAAGGTACTCCAGGACCAGAGAGCAGAAGGAAACTCGCATCTCGGCTGACAAAGGCAGGGGCACGGCTGCTGTTTCCAATGCGCTGGTATGCCGCAGCTTCGGTTATCATCTCCCGGCGACACCTATCCTCCTCGTGGGGGCAGTACGGATTCGATTTTGGATATTTTACAATGCTGTCATCTGTGAGCCTGTCAACAACCGACGTCGCTCCGGAGCCGACGAAATCACCTTTCGTGATGTAATAGATCTCTCCGTATGGCCTTTCATCTTATATACGCACCGGAGTGGGTTCTACAAATGCATCTACCGGATGCGTTCCGCAGATGGCCACAAATAAGAACCTTATGATTCTACCGTACTGTGCGGCAATGACATCGCGGAGTCATTCGAGACACGAGTTGGTACATGATAATTTCATGGAAATGGGAAATTATCGCTGCAGCAATAGAGAGCCAAATGGCAGACGGACGGCGTGACGATACAGGTGCAGATTGCCTGCCTGAGGCAGCACTTGCGTTGCACTTGCGTTGCAGTTGAACCTGCTACGCCCCACTTTATTTGGGAACTCGCCAACTCGCACCATCTACAGTCATCTGACTACTCTTCATCAAAACCCTCCTAGCATCAAACCAATTTTTCCTTGGTTCAACATCACACCCGGCAGCAAGAGACCGGGGTATAAAGATGAGAAAGACAAACAGTGCTTGCAGGCTTTGCGTGTCACCGACCCTCGCCTGGACAAGCAGCATATCCAGGACACGAAAGGCGGTCTCTTGCGGGACTTGTACCAATGGATACTCGATCATGCAACTAATGCCGCTCGAAAATAGAATGGGGTATACCAGTTCTTCCCCCATACCCTAGACAAGACGGACTTTACCGCAAGGCACTTACACGGGGGGGCAAAGCGTGGCGTGGCGTGAGAACAACCCATTAACAGCGTCCAGCTCGGCTCTTTAGAAAGAAAAAGAAAGAAAGAACAAAACCCGTGAACCATTGGGGAAAACAGTGGAGGCGGAAAGGCCGGAGGGCCGGAAGGCCGGAAGGCCGGCAGATGCCTCGGCAATCTCCGACGTATCTGGCTGCCTTCTGAGCGAATTTATGGCCCAGCGCTCAGAAACGCCATTGGGTTTTTAATTACATCCCTGTAAACACGGAGACGGTCCTTCGTATCTTGAAGGCAAATCGCGAGCTTCCCATCACGGACCAGTAAGCTTTGCCTGCTACGCGGTACCCCAACGAGGGTACATGCTCTGTGCTACACTATGAAATGAACAACAAACTCAACATGTCAACATGTCAACGACAACGTGGTTGAAACACTCTATCATCCCTGCTCGTAGTGGAGAGCTCTTGTAGATTTAGATCATCGCTTCTTACAAGGGGGCCGCCGGTAGTCAGAGAAGCCTTGCCGTAAGGATTGGGAAAATCAAACGTCCCATGTTCACGACCGGGGGAAGGCAAAAAAGGCCATCACAACTTTCTCTCTATTTAAGAGAGCTGTTGCGCCCTCGAAAATCCCCAACAAGTCATCTGCTCTGCAAACTCCAAGACAACCCGGTGCCCACTCAGCTGACTATTTTTTTTTTCCTTTTTTTTTTCCTCTCTACGTAAGAAAAAAAAAAAAAGAAAAAGAAAAATGCTTCCCATCTTGACAGCCGTGTTGGCGCTCTGCACGAGCGTGCTGGCGCAGACCAGGCAGCTGCCTCCGAAGAAGGCCATCATCGTCGGCAACGGATATCATCCCACTATCCAGTCGGCTGTCGATGCGCTCGACAAGCACGAGGAGAAGGAGCAGACCATCTTCATCTACCCCGGCACCTACAACGAGCAGGTCGTCATCGAGAACCTCAACGGTCCGCTCCAGATCCTGGGGTACACGAGCGACACTTCCACGTACAAGGCCAACGAGGTCACGATCAAGGCGTCTCGCAGCGCAAAGGACGAGCCCGACAACCAAAAGTCAGCCACCTTGCGAGTCGAGACGGACAAGTTCAAGCTGTACAACGTCAACGTGGTCAACAGCTACGGACCCGGATCCCAGGCCCTTGCCCTCGCCGCAAACAGACAGGCAAGTCTAGCACATCCCTCGATCCCCTCCGGCAACTCCCCCAACTCGGCTAACGCATCTTGCAGAACCAAGGCTACTACGGCTGCTCTTTCAAGGGCTACCAGGACACCCTTCTCGCAAACAAGGGCTCCCAGATCTACGCCGCGTGCTATATTGAAGGACGCACGGATTTCATCTACGGCAAAGAGCCGCAGGCCTATTTCCATCAGCCCCAGATTGGCCTGATCACCGCCGACGTGGGCTACATCGTCGCCTCGGGCCGCGACGAAGACAACGTCAGCAACTTCGTCTTCAACTGCGCCACCGTCAGCGCCGCGCCCGGCCAGGGCAGCGGCAAAGCCGGGAGCTACTTCCTCGGCCGCCCCTGGAGGAACTACGCCCGCGTCGTCTTCCAGAAGTCCTGGCTCAGCAACGCCATCAACAGCACGGGCTGGTCCATCTGGCAGAAGAACGACGAGCGCATCGACCACGTCGACTTTGGCGAGTTCCGCAACCGCGGCCCTGGTGCCTACGGCAAGCGCGCGCCGTTCTCGCACCAGCTCGAGTGGGAGGTGCAGATCGCCGAGGTCATGGGCGTCGGCTACGACTACGCGTACAACTATGACAGTGCGTACTTCCAGACTCCTTGCCCGTATGCGTAAGACGCTCCGGGGCGGTTGGTTTCTTGGTTTCACGCTTCCTAGACGTACGTAGATGAATAGCCGCAATTGCGTTGTTTTTTTTTTAATTATATATAGAGACTGGATCAATAGATGCTATTCATGAACAGATGAACTTCTGCTGGACGGCAGTTTTGAGCTGTTCGAGGGTGCCATGTGATTTGTCGTGCTTTTGCTCCTTGCGTATCGGCTGATGCAAAATCAAAAATGTGTGGATGTAGGCTGTGCTTGCTCTTACTTCAGTGGCTTTGGTCTAGCAGTGGCACGAGCTGTACATACCAGTATCCGCTGCTCGATATCCAGTGTTATGAAACGGGATTCCTCGCTCCGTGCTGCAGACTCGGAAGACATGACGTTGTCGCGATGCAGAAGCGGTTGTGGCTGTCCCGCGGTAGACAGTGGGTCTTTGCGTAAAATCCGGTAGGAAAAAAAAAAAAGAAAAGAAAAGCAAAAAAAAAAACCTCAGCTCGTTTTCAGGTCGTAATTGTCAGACACCAACTCACCGAATCCAATCTGACCGTCGTGAGTGAGTCATGATAAGCCGCAAAGCGCTCTTCCCGTGCCGGGCCACGAAGCCATAAGCACGCACAGCCGTAGACCAGTACAGTAACTAGTCAAAGGCTTCAACCTCGCAAAACACCACCTTCATTCACTCCAAGTCCAAATCCACCATGACCCCAGAAGACAACCTGTCGCTCCCGCGCATCCTCTGCCTCCACGGCGGCGGCGTCAACGGCCAGGTCTTCCGCCTCCAATGCCGCACCATCACAAGCCAGCTCGCCCACACATTCCGCCTCGTCTTCATGGACGCCCCGTACCCGTCCAAGCCGCACAAGGACATCGTCGCCGTCTACGGCGACCTCGGTCCCTTCTACCGCTGGTTACCATGGAGCGACGACCAGCCGGCGCTGCCCCCGTCCGCGGGCGCAGAGGACATCATGGACGCGTGCCTCGCGGCCATGGGCCAGGACGACGGCTCGGGCCCCTGGGTCGGCGTCCTCGGCTTCTCGCAGGGCGCCAAGATCGCCATGAGTCTGCTGTGGGCGCAGCAAAGGGCGGGAGTCCATCTCGGACCCGGGCGCGCGAGGACGGGCTTCAAGTTCGGCGTCATCATGGCCGGTAGTGCGCCTGTCGTCCAGCTTGATGCGAGGCTGCCGAGGCCGAGACACGTCGCCGATGCGAGCATGTTCAGCACCGCGTTTGAGGATTGGCCTGATGCTCCCTGTGGGGATCACGTCGTCAATGTTCCGACGCTGCATGTACACGGCTTGCAAGACGCGGGGATAGACAGGCACAGGAAGCTTCTGAGGTTGTATTGCAAGCCTGGGGTGGCGAGATTGGTAGAATGGGATGCGGGCCATCGGCTGCCGTTCAAGGCGGCGGATGTGCAGCTGGTGGTGAGCGGAATGTTGACCATGGCGAAAGAAACGGGGGCTATTTGAACGAGAGAGGAACAGAGTACACTTTTGTAGAGTGATGCGCTCGTCGGAGCGGACACGCAACCGTGACGGAAGGAACATGACTGGGGCTTCACCATCAAAAACTATTTATACCTCTAGAGATGAGAAGATATAGAGTAACAAGGGGCATTAGATAGACTTCTTCTTGATGGCACGGCCCCGCCACAAACGAGCCCCGTAAACTAGCACAATGCCTTCAATCTATTTGATGTTGTATGCAAAGTATGATTAGGAACCGTCACCGCCAATGCAATTCTTCAAAGAACCATAGCCCCGCTAACTCCAGCCCTTTCAATCTCGGCAAGAAAAAGAAAAAAACAAAACCGTTTTCTACGGTTCCCCTTGCATAAGATAGCCCGACATCCGCTCCAAACCCGGCTATCGAATAAGTCCCAAAGAACGCAATCTATCACAATGAGGCTTGGGGTATGCATTCGCTTCGGCCATCTTCTCCTCGTCTTGGTAGAACCACCCCGAGGCGTCTTCTTGCATCCGCCGTTGAATGATGTTCTCATGATCGCATCGGTTTTGCAAGAAGTGCAGGAAATTCGCTTCGGCTGTCCTGTCCAACTGTGAGAGCTTGGATTTGCTGTAAGACTGTATGTCCTTTGGGTTGACAAAGTAGTTGATCTTGTGTCTCGGGGTGGTGCGTCCTTCCGTGTAGGGTGCCTGAGGAGCATCCCAGTACATCTTGGGCGTTGAGGGGCCGCTTGAGCCGCCGGTGAATAAGGATGATAGGATGGGTAGGATGAAGAAGATCAATATCGGTAACATGGTGAGCAGGTTCTGCAAACTACCTTGCTGTTGCTGGTCATCCTGTGCTTCTCGGGGTCGTTGTCTCGGTCTTGCACCGCCAAACTGATGTACCCGGATGCCCGGCCCGCCGCCAAAGTTGAATACAAATTCGGGTCCTGTGTCAAAAACTACACTGTCAGTCAAGGCCGGTGCAAATCTGCCTGCCACATGTAGAGTCCAGAATCTCACCTCCGAAGCCGCCGCCTCCAAAAGCCCCGCCACCTCCAAAGAACCTGGCAAACATCTCCTCCGGACTCAATTCCTCTCTCCACTGGCCACCACCGCCCATACCGCCTGCTGGTTGCCGTGCAGCAAATCCAGAGAAGGGGTTTTGCGCCTGAGCACTTGCAAATCGATTGTCCGGATCGATCCCAAGCTTATCAAACTTCTCGCGCTTCTCCTTGTTGCCCAATATGCCGAACGCTCGGCTGACCATCTTGAAGGCTTCATCTGCATGCTCGTGTCCGTTCTTGTCCGGATGGGTCAGTAATGACTGTTTGCGATATGCTTTCTTGATGTCCGACTCGGTGCAGGTTGTCTTGCTGGCCTCGAGACCGAGGATGTCATAAAATGCAGTAGGACTACATCTTCGAATGCGGAGTACGGCTTCCTTTTGCTCGACAGTGTATGTGCGCCCTTGGTTCCCTTGATTATGTTCGCGGTGCCGAACCGGGCCATCTCCAGTGCTCGCACCCGAGGTCGTGGCGCCGGGCATTGAGTATTTTGCTGAATTAACTGCCTAGTTAAAAAAGGAGCTCTTGGACGGGCCAGAAGTTGAAATTGCTTCCAGTTGTCGTTTGGTGACAAGTTGTTCGATAACGGGCTGCCACGCTAGAGGCAGAATAACCCCGGCCCAGGTGGATGGAAAGTGGACTTCAAAATTTGGAACTCCGAAACTGGCTCAGCGGGGGGGGGGGGGCTGTGAGTGTCAAGCAAGCTGTCATCAACCCACGTGATAGCGCAGGCCTACCCTGCAGGTCTCAATCTCTTTTTATAAGACACGACTTTCCCAGACACGATTGACATGTTTGAATGAATCGCTTCGTGGTCTTGTATTTCCATGAGCCATCTTCGATATGATTTTTGGCGACTATGATGGTTTGTAGTGTAAAGAAGTGCTTGCGTAGCAATCAAATTGCTAAGTACCAAGATATCTCACCACTTACCCAAATACTTTCGAACATAGAGTCCGCCAAAGCATCTATCAATATCACTAGCAAATGTCTAAATTACGCTGCATCAAGACGCCACGCAGAAGAAGTAGCAATTTAGGCTCAATAAGTGCTGCGTTGCGAACATATAAAAGTTATGCTTATCACCGCGGGCAGAGCCATCACGTGACACAGGCAATAGCCCAAAGTCTGCGACACGCCGAGACCCTCCTGCTCAAGCCGTCTATCGCATACGAGTCCAAAATGCAAGGAACGAGAGCGCTATTGAAGCGCTCAGTGTGGAAAGGTTTGTCAAATGATACGCCTCCATTCTCTCTGCGCACATAGATTGACCAAACTCAACAGGGCCGAACCTGGTGCCGTACGTTCGCCATTGAGATCCTCTGCCATGCATATCCATCCTAATTTCGTACGCAGTCTTCCCATTGTGTTCCCCAAAAAGCAAGGCGACAAAGTTCCCCCGGTCCGGACGCAAGCTCGGTCCGCCACCATATTGCCCAACTTTGTGGGACTCAAATTTGAGATTCACAATGGCAAGGACTATCATCAGGTGACGATTACGGAGGACATGGTAGGCCATAAGTTGGGCGAGTTCTCACCGTACGCCAACACCCCATCGAACATTCACAAGGCCATGGACGAAGAAATACTGACTTGTTCTATGGACTCAGGACTCGAAAAGCGAATATCTGGGACAGGAAGTAGTCCGGCAAAGGGCGCGGGAGTCGGTAAAATAGACAGACCTGAATGCAGCGACTTGTACAACACACTTTGTAAATCATGGTGAACGATCATCAGAATCATGGATTTTTTCGAGGGTATTGTGAGTACAAAAGTAATCAAGATATACCATTCTATTGTGCACCCCGCCAAGTAGGTGGCAAATGAACAAAACGCCAACGCCGCGCAACTGCGCAGTAACTGGCTACATTGCGCCCCAACGCCAATTCCTCAATAACAGCCAAAGGTTGGAAAACCCGTCGCCATGGCCCATGCAATGTGATTTCCAAAGAAAAGCCTAGCGATAGAACTCGCTTCGCTTAACATTCACGCCATACTCTCCGACGGCCATACCCAGGTCTTCCATCGTCAGCACTGTTCGGTTTTGACTCCCGCCCTGGCCGCCGCCTCCGTATCCAGGACGTTGTATACCCAGCGGTGCTCCCTTGCCCTGGTCCTTGTTGCCAGGCTGGCCGGCCTGCTGACCCGGAATGGGAAAGCCAGCAGCTGCACCCAGAGTGCCCATCGGATTATTGGTATTGCTCGAGGCGCGGATTCGGCTATACTGATATGCATCCGCAGCAACGTCTGCTATAAATTTTTGCGTCGCAAGGGCGAGGAGGCGTGCGAGCCGGGGATCTGTTTGCGGTGGTGGCGGGAGACCGGCTTTGGTCATGTAGTAGTTCGTCACGGCATCAGGTATCTGTCCTTCGTTAGGATGCTTTCCAAGCGAGCAACTTTCAAAAGACCACGACGCACAATCGGGGCATAATCATCAATCTTATTCAGAAAGTCCCGCAGTGATGTGTCTTTACGCGTTGGGAGTTTCGGGTCTGGTGGTGGCGCGAGCGTAGGTGGTGGATTCGGCCCCTCGTGATGTTCAGGCCCGATCCCATTCGTGTTGCCATTCTGGGCCGCTTGTTGCGGATCTGAGGCGTGGGGAGCGTCAGTGGCCATTTGAAGAGCAAATAACGTGTTGAGGTTTTTGGAATGTATGTTGGATGACGATTGGCGATGACCACCAAAAACGACTTGCGCAGCGTGGTGTCTGTACAGTCACGTGACAACAATAATAATGTCAAACAGGTGGCAGACAGGTCCAGGTCTATGACAAAAAAAAAAAAAAAAAGAGTCTTTCACCAAAACGGAACGAATAAAATCAGTCGAATGGACCACTAATTTTTCAGTACTTTGATGTTCCGCCGAGAGAATTATGCTGAAGCTGACAATCATCTACAAGCCAGTCCTTACTATACATAGCTACAGCTCTTTTCAAAATCGCCGAACTACTATTCCCTACGCATGAATACCGCACCATACACCAGAGTCTCATCAGACTCAGCTTGCGTTCATATAGAGTTCCCACGAGTCACCAAATGCAATTCTCGCTCGTCAACGCCACCGTGATAGTCGTTCCCGTATGTGTGCGGACCACATCTGGTGAACTAATGTCAATCAAGTCCACCAGAATACAATGACCTAGCTGTTCCCACGAAAACTTTTTTTTCTTGAAAAGCCGATTGTCCCCCAAAATCGTATAGCGACCAGCCTGTGCACGAGCAATCTCCTAGTGTCACAACCAGCGGCGATGCATTCGAAGGCGGTCGGCCCCACGATGGGAAAGTTTTAGACAGGAAGCTTGAACTTCTTGCCCTTCAGTACCTTGGTGTAGTAAATGTAAAAGAAGTCGCTGTAGAGAACAGTTTGGATGACGCCAGCAACGATAGCAATCCAGTCGAACTTGTACTTGGCGTCCATGAAATATCGATAGATCCAATTGGGAATATACAAAGCTCGGTAGCTTCCCAGGGCAAAGAGATAGTGTGTCGTGATGGTTTCGGCTTCACCTGTTCTCTGGAGCATGAAGAGCTGAGGCAGAATGGCCACTGACTCAAGCCAAATGGAGAAGGCCCAGAGAATCTCGGAAATGGTGTACTTGTACGGTGCGAGGATGGCGAGAATGGCAGCTCCGGCGAGGAGGTATTGCACGCGGAAGGTGTCGACGGTGGGATCGTTGGTGGGCTTGTAAGCATTGGTCATGAGATAGACTATATAGCCTTGACACCCGATAAATGTGATTTTGAAGAACAAATTATAGAGACTGTCGGTGGAGAATATATCTGCGCAGTGACAGTCAGTACTGCTGCTCGAGGCATAAACCGAACGGCTATACGTCCGTCAGGGGGTCTCGTCGCACCAATATATCGCGTAACATAGACGAATAGGTAGAGCGCCTGCGATTTAAAGGAGATTCCAGAACAGCTCTGGTAAAAGTTAGCAAAATGAATTGGTCCACGGTCAGGAAGGCGCCGCAGCGGCGCATCCTCACGTACGTTCAGCTGAACCATCTTGTGCAATAGGACAAAGATGCTCGCCAGATGCGAGAAATCCGCTAGAAGCAGTCAGTAAAGGCTGCGGACGCATCATGACGCGCGAACCAGTTCCCAAGTCGGAGCAACGAACCAGCAATGCGGAAGACGTTTAGGACCATGGCGTCGCAGTGCGGCCGAGTTCGCCCAGGTTGCAAAGTGATTGAATGATGGGCTTTTGGGGGAAACAGCAGCCGGAGGAATGCATAAGCTGTTGATGCGATTCTCCTGGCGAAATTGCGGGTGGTAGTCAATAGGCAGTGTGGGATGCAACAAGGCGGGAATTCAATTCAAGGGAGCCCTTGGCCGCTTGCTTGCTGATGCTTGCAGATGCTTGCATGAGGGAAAAGGACACGACGCGGTAGTGGGCAATTGGTTGCGCTGCGGTGCGCTCATAGCTCATAGGTCCACCGGGCACCGTGCGTCATGCGTCGTGCGTCGTGCGTCCAGGAGCTTGCGCCACGACACAAGCTGGGTCATGGATCGGAGTGCGCAACGGATTTTGGAATACGCAGTACGGACGTAGCAACTAGGCCTAGAGTGGAAGAATAGTGGGGACTATAACTTAAATTGTAGGGACAATCTAATAGAGGTTAGACTTGTTAAAGGCTTAGGTTATAGAAATCTTAATAAATATGAAAAATAAAGAATTATAGTAATTATAACTTAAATTATTAAACAATAAGAAAGCTCTAAATAATAGATTCTATAGTTGTTATAGATCTAGCTCATAGAGTGTGCTATAAATATAGGCTTTTCTAGTCAAGGGTCTTAACACCCAGTACAAGAGACAGTGAAGTACTTTTACTAGTAAAATCCCCGCAAAAATACTTGCTGCTGTGTATTCTAAAATCCGTTGCTGCGTGTTGGCGTACTCCATGGATCGGCTGACTGCAATTGAGCAATTGAATCACATATTGAAGGTGGTGATTTGGTTTAAAGGTAAAGCCCAAGAATGGGTAAGTATCATGCCATCGTAGCCTTATCGGTGCATCTTGATCACCATGTACAGTGGAGTTGCAGCTTGAGATCTTTTGGGCGAAATGTGTTCCATGTTAGCTGTACCGTGCGAAACTGGAGCCCGGCACTTGGCTGGCGTGAGCTATGCGCCCTGCGGTGTGGCGCAGCAGCCTTTGGCAGTTGTTAAGAGAGCAAGCTAGGTACCTAAGGTAGACAGACGCTGGTACGGAATAGGGATGTAGCATGTATCGAAAATAAGTGGGGGCCATGACCCATTTGCTCCCTTAACATTCCATCGTCGTCCTTGAACGTCTCTGCGGCTTAGCAATCTCCCATCAATGCTTCATGAAATCTTGAGTACAAGAGGAACTGATTCGCTCCGCACGGTGGCTTTTGAATATCGGAAAATAATTCATCGACTCTTGCAATCATAAAGAGGTACCTCCTATTTACCAGTGCCAGGTCTGGGACCCGTATCAACCCGCATAGCGCATTTGTAATCGTCAACCTGAATCATAGTCCTCGTCATCACCCCTAACACCACATCTGGGATATCCCGGGCGTTGAATAAATCTAGTAACCCTCCACATCATATCTGGCAACTGCGATTTTCCTCCACCTGCTTAACTGCCAGCACAATAATCGTCGCTCAAGTCATTAGCAATGGACCATGTACCCGGGACGCATGAGCAGTCGCTCTCTGACTCAGATGGCTCGGAATCTGGCTGGATCACCATCCGCGTCACCCATCGCAAGCATGAATACGCCTTCCAACTCCCCGACGAGGCCACCGTGCCCGATCTCTTTGATGAGATTGCCGCCTCCCTCAGCATTCCCCAGGCCAACCAGAAGATTTTTGTGCCCAAAGGCCCTCTTTTCAAGGCACCCTTCACAGAACCCTACTCGCCACTCAAGCCCTTGCAGGATAAGACACTGACCCTGATGGGCTCGGCCGCCGCAGATGTGCAGGCCGTGCAGAGTATGTCGAGCAAAGTGGCCCAACGGAATGCGGCTCGTATAGCTCAGAAGTCCAAGGCGAACCGACTGAGACAGCAGAGGAGGGCACCATCGGCTCTGTCCGATGAGGCAAAGTACACATTCCTCCAGGTGCGCCCGCTAGAAGGCTTGCCGCGTCCCGAGAGAAGCCAGGCGCTGTTGATGAGACTAAAGGAAGACCCTGGGATCAAAGCGGCCATGGAGAAACACAAGTTTACCGTGTCTCTCCTCACTGAGATGGAGCCCCTCTCCCACACACAAATGACTCACGAAGGCACCTCGAGAATTCTGGGACTGAACCGCAACCAAGGCGAGGTGATCGAGCTTCGCCTTCGAACGGATGCCCACGACGGGTATCGGGACTACAAAACTGTGCGAAAGACGTTGTGTCACGAGCTAGCGCACAATGTCCACGGGCCGCATGACCGGCAGTTTTGGGATCTGTGTCACCAGATTGAGCGAGAGGTCGACGCCGCTGACTGGAAATCGGGCGGACACACAATAGGCGAGACTTCACGATACGTCATCTCAGGGCAGGCAACGGACGGTGATGAAAGCCATGAGGATGACGGTGGATGGATAGGTGGCGAATTTGTGCTTGGTGGCGTCGGAAACGAAGGCACTGGCTTGAGCAGACGAGAGATTATGGCACAAGCAGCGTTGGAGCGACAGAGAAAGCAAGATGGTGCGGAGAGAAAAGCTTGTGATGCAGCAGAGAAGGGCTGGAGACCATGCCAACGGCCGCAACAACCGAGCGACAAACGCGAGTGATTGATATTCGCTGTTGCATCCATATTTGGTAACTTCGTACAGCGCTCTTGTTTTCTCTCTCATTTCGGCGTGGAGATGTATGTTCGCCAGGGGCAAAGGCATAGTCGAGCGTGCATTCGCGAGCTTTGTGTTAATTATGTAATGACATATAACGGTATATCATGTAGCAAGATGCGAGCGTCCATTTCCAATAATTACGTCAGCCCTCCTTTGGAGGCTTGTCTCAAAAAAAAAAACCACAGTCTCAGTAAGGCAACGGATCAAGCTGCAGCCCGTCGACACTGAAGTGGAAAGAGTCATTGCGCGAATAGCTCCCCGCAGTATCAATGTCCAACCTGCCCCTAATGCACTCGCGTAGATCAATATCTGCATAGATCAGGCCGCTATCGTCTTCCCACTGCGGACCAGCAATGACATTGCCGAACGGATCAACAATCGATGATCCGCCGCGAGAGATCCAACTACCGCCAGATTTGGGTTCAAAAGGCACCTGAACATCCTTTGGGCCACCACGAGGCCTGTCACTCGTGTCATCACAACACGAGACAATTTCATTTCCGTCCTCGTCAAACACGGACTTCCTTTGCTTCTGACTCGACGGACTCGACGGCAAGGCGGGCGCTGCGTCCCTCACAGCCATATTACTGCTCACCACGAAGCAGCGGCCCTCGATGCCCACAGTCCGCATGAGGCTAAGCCACGCGTCGCGCCCGTCGGCCGTGGGCGCAAGATACAAATTGATATTCTGCGCATAAAGCGCCTGCCGGACGACAGGCATGTAGTTCTCCCAGCAGATGGCAGCAGCCAAGTTGACGCGAGCGCCGCGGATCGTCGTCGACACGGCACGCAATGTGGACGGCGACCCCTGCGCCCAGACAAGGCGCTCGGCTCCAGTCTATACGCACAGCATTAGTTAGTGTAAAAAAAAAAAAAAAAAAAAAACACCCAGACTTAAAAAGGATGCACGTTGATAAGTTGACCAACCGGCATCACCTTGCGGCGCTTCCCAATGATGCCGGCCACGGGACACACATAGACGACGGCGCAGTACAAACTGCCGCCAGCCTTCTCGATCAAGCCGGTCACGATGAAGACGTTTGTTTCTCTGGCGATTCGCTCCAGCTCCTCTCGCGTGCCGTCACCCCTGGTCCTGGTCCCGGCCTCGTCCCCGGGAAGCTCTCTGTTCAGCCATCTCTGTCCCGCACCCGCTCCGTCACCAACCGTGTCGCCCAGATCAACAGCGCCGTCGAAGTACGCTGCGAACTCGTCTCTGCCGCGGCTGGTCCTCTCGCCGATGACGCATCCGAAGGCCGTGCCGCGCGGGTACCCTCCGATGAAAGCTTCGGGGAGCAGGAAGATGTCGATCGAGCGGGCGGCGGCCTGGCGGGCGAGATCGGCGACTTGGCGGAGGGTGCCGGCTTTGGTGGGACTGTTGGCCGGCGAGGCGGTTCCGACGCGGATTCCAGGCATGCTTGCACGGGTGGCAAAGATTGAAAGTTGAAGGAAGGGGGTGGGAGGTTAACGACCTAGGAATGTGCATCCATTGTTCACGCGTTTAATAAGCGCTATCTCAATTTTGAATAGCTGGAGCGGAGTAGGCCAATCAGAAGAGCAGCTTTACGCCCCGGAGATCCACACTCTCGGGTTGGGTGAGCTGCTGCCATTCCGGTTGGGATAGATGGAGTAAACCCCAATGAACGTATCACTGGGAGGTCGTGCCTCATCTGAAGTGAATTCTCCTTCCTGAACCTAAATCCCTACCCCAGGTAGGTAAATAGGAGGTACGGATAATGCGCCTCCCGATCCCTTAGACAATGCTAAGGCCACCGGCACTTGGAAACCCTAAATCGTTGGATACATACTAGGTACGTTAGCACCTGCACAACAGCCCCCGGCGGTCAATGTACACCTACACCATGTTGTATATCACGAGTTTGCCAATAACTTCGTCATAATGACGTCGCCACATCAGATAAAAATGCTCTCATCCAGCCCAGTCCTCATTGGCCAGCACCCCTTGCTCATGACCCCTGTCTGTCACGATGAGACCTAGCGGGTTCCGATCGAAAACGTCACAGCCCCATTCCGGCTGTTGTCACATTCTACCGCTCCGCAACTACGGGACTCACTCGACGACTTGTTTCTTTGGTAGTTGGAGGCAGTCGAATAGAGTTGGGTTTTTCGAAAGGCGTACCTGAAGCTGAAATTGTATAAATTGTGCTGCAAGGCGTTGTGCCATTCGCATGTTCCTCTCTCTATCCGTGCATCTTGCGTCCCGTAATCTACATATAAAAACTCTTAAAAACAATTTCCCCGGAAACGCCCAATTATTTAGTTCTTTATTGATATTTAGAACCGCCAAGATGAAGTCAGTTCGCATTGCCCTTCTCTCCCTCTTTGCCAGCGCCACTATAGCTGCACCAGCAGGCACGAACGGGATAACTACGGTGAGCGAAGAACGGAGAAATCCCCGTTTTGATAAGATAAGCTGATGCAGGGTCTTTGCAAAAAAAAAAAATGAGAGACAGCCAGGGCGCATCGGTTAAGTCGTCTGTAAGGATCGTCGGCGACGGCAAGCTTGAAGTCGGCGTGGATCTTCCGAACGGCGCCAAAGGGGCCGCTGGGGATTTAGTCAAGGGTGTCCAGGGTGCGGCGACCGACGCGGTAGACTCCATTTCCGGTGCTGTCAAGGGCGCTAAGAGCGCTGCTGGAGACGCTGGAGACGCTGTTAGCACAGCGGCCAGTGCTGTGAATTCTGCCGTCGGAGCTGCTGCTGCCAAGGGGACCACCGAGAAGGCTGCCAACGCGGCCACTGGGGCAGTGAATGGTGCTGTCAACAGCGCTAAGGGGACCGCCCAGGACGCTGCTAACGCTGCTACCGGTGCCGTGAACGGTGCCCTGGGAGCTGCTGGCAGCGCCCCCGGCAACATCACCAACGGTGTGGCTGGTGCGACTGATGGTGTTCTGGGCGGCGCTGACGATGTCGTCCAAGGCACACAGGGTCTGGACGAGGAGTCAAGGACGGCACTGCAAAGGCTGCCAACGGTGCTACTGGCTTGACTGGCAGTGCTATTGGTGCCGGCAGCGACATTGTCAAAGGAGTCGGACTCTGAGCAAGTAAGCATGTGTCAAGTCAACAACGAACAGTCACGCCGAGTTTGATTCTGAGAAAACACCATTGTCAGTCGTTCAGAACAGTCACCATCTACTCTAGATCGGTAGCACCACAGTTAGCACGTAATAAAAATAAGCATTCCTCAGTGTGATAATCGGCTACGACCAAGCAAGTGAGCGCCTCTTGCACGTTGAGTCCAAATTGACCGAACAACGCGCTGCTCATTTATTGCCTTTTAACGCGACCGGGCCCGGTCTTCAGTCCGATACCAAGAACAATCAGAATCCTGGCAAGGACCATCGGGGCCGTGGTCCAAAAGGCGACATAGTCCTCCATTGTCCAGTTGCTGACCTCGAGCCAAGCACCCCAACCGCCAACCGCTTCTGCGACAGAATGACAGAACGGGATATCGCTCAGCAGCATGCCCGCGCACAAGACACGCCACAGACCGGGGTCATCGAAGTACCGCAGCACGATGCCCTCGACGAATGCGAAATAAAGCCAGCTGCCTCCCAGGCCGGTGTACAAAAAGGCCGAATCGGGCGTGAAGGGGGCAGCACCTCGGGTCATCGAGGCTAAGTAGGTCTGCGGGGAGGTCAAAACCAGCACGGCTCCGCCAACGGCCAGGAGTGGCTCGATGGTGGTTATGAGGAGCCGATAGATGGACGGGATAGTATCAGTAGCCGAAGCGGACATTCGTGGGCCGCGGGTTTGTGACGGAGACATGGCGCGTTTTGTATGCGGGTATGCTGCGCTGGTAAGTTGTTGTCTTGGAGGCAATTTGCACCAAGCTGGAGTGATACAGGAGTGAGTGATACGCTCGCTCTTATGGAGGACAAAGGACCGTGACATGACCAGCTTTGTGCTGACAGCTATTATCCTATTTGGGTCTAGCGCCCATTTTATAACGAGTTATGCACCCTGCACACTCCAGTCTGCAAGTGGCGGCGCCAGCTGCGAGATGATTATCAGGGTCTTACACACCTAGGTACCTAAGTTGCCTCCTTTCACAGCCTCGCCCTTTTGTACCAACCGTGTTCACAATCTTCTCGGCCCTCTCCCTATCGCATTTTCACGTCGAGCCAAACGAAAAAAAAAAGGACAACAAGTCTCGGAATCCTCCTAATGCACGGGCCGATGCGCCTGCATCTCGAGAACATACATGTACTGCAGCCAGTCAGGGCATTTTTGCTCAAGCCCCTGAGCGCAATCCGGACAAATATGGCCGAAATGCTCACAACAACCAGGAAAACATGCGCGAAAACAAGCTTCAGATTTCTTCAAGGACAGCGTCAAGCGCGCTCGAGAAAGAGGTCAGAGAGAGGTACGAGGTCTTACTATTCAAAGCTGCATATCCCTGATATTTTCACTATAGCAACGTACTGATCGGTGCTACTTAGACAAATGGAGACTGACAGACAGCTTCAGAAGCTAAACATTAGCCGACAAGAACAGCATCTGATCTGGTCTAGCTCTGGTCGAAAAGAAGGGCAATATCTGCCGTTCCTGCGAACCAAAGACAGACCTGAGAATTATCAGACTATTAAGATCATCGGCAAGGGTGCCTTCGGCCAAGTGAAACTCGTAAAGAAGAAGGCTAGCGGTCAAGTCTACACCCTTTTTTCCGAGGCATGGAGTTTGACAGTCTGCGCCAAATCAGGGCGCCCTTTGAACCACGCTTGACTTCTAATGTTGACACCACTTATTTCCCGACTGATGACATAGACCAGATCGACAATGCTAGCCGACTCAAGGCTCAAACGGCACAGCAGGCCATGAACGGTGTTAATGCCACGGAGGACTCGCTAGAAATGAGCTTGCCTTTTATCGGCTACACCTTTAAGCGATTTGACGCCAATTTCTGCTAATGTGCCTGGGGTCGTCTTCTGTCTTCTGCACATCGACCCGCAAAGACACTCTGACCGTCTCTTCGATCTCATCGCACTGCGATGCTATCTCAAGCGACCTAACAGAACCCAGGCAGGCCGAGTGATGCCTTTATTTGTTCCCTGCTCGTTGTACTCGTCCAGTCGGTTCTCGTAAAATGACGGTGCTGGCGAGCGATAATGGTTAGGTTCGGGTTCGGGTTCGGGTTCCAGTCCTCACAGTAACCGACGGGTGCTCGAAGGAGCAGGATAGATTTGGGCCTTGATCTTGATTGGCTACTTTATTTTACTTGCCCTTGCTCCTTTGTGTGCACCCGAAAGCTTGGCCGCCCACGCAGCCACGGCCGAGCAACGGATTGTGGGTCAAAGATACCGCGTTGGGATAGAGCAAAGGACAAAGGAGGAAGGAGCAAAATACGGACACGGCAAGCCACGACCTCAGACAAGCCTTAAGAGAGCCATAGAATATGACAACCGTCGCCCATTACTGATACATCAAGCTGAGAATCGCCTCGATTAACGGCTGAATCTCGTTCTTCGCCCGTCTTGCAATTCTTCAGCAGTCAACCAATCGGCTTTGCTTTCGTGGACTGTTGGCGAGCTAGAAGAACTAAGCTGTGAACGGAGTGTTGGACCAAGAAACCAACAATCGGGCCAGGTTGCTGTTCAATTGCACACCGGCGAGCCCCGCGGGTCCACGTCCAGGCATTCTTGATAAAACCGGGAACCCCTGCTTATTTATCTATCCATATGTGGGGGGGGAGGGGGGGGGCTCGTGCCCAGCTAGGAAGACCGTTGTGCCGGTTTCACGACCTCTCTCCACTCTCATAACCAACAGACTGAAAGTACCAAGGAGGATCGGACGCATGGATTCGTCACGGATATTCGGACTTTTCTTTTCTTTTTTTTTTCTTTTTATGCACTCTGTGGCTACCAACTGGCATGGATAAATTAGACTGGGCTGCACTGACCCGCTGCGACGGAAATGTCATCTTTAGAGTGGACTGGAAACTGCTGCACTTTTCTTCTTCCCCCTCGTATCGTTGCGCTCACTTGCAGTTACATCATCGAGTGGTAAATAGTGACGACTGCACAAATATTCCGATACTGGCAGCATTACGTCGCAAGGAGCTGACGACAATTTTCAGATTTCCGCATCGCTTCTCGTCCTGTCTTGTCACGGGAAGAGGGGGTTTCAAACCATATCCGCTGAGGAAACAAGTCGCCTGACCGCTTTTCAATCCATCACCGAACATGGTTGATCGGGCAAGCATCATCTTTGGCATTTTCATCGGCCTGTGGCCCCTCACGCTGGTCAAGGTCATCCAGCAGACTCGGACCATCACGCAGTCTCAAAAATACCACAATGCCTACCTCTACATGATCTGGATAGAGTCCATCGTCAACCTCATCTTTTCCATCACCACCTTTCTCCACAACATCGGGCAGATTCCCGGCAGCATGTCGTTCTACCTTGGTTCAGGTATGCTCGCCCTAGACCACCCCATCGTCTCGTCAATGCCTATCGTCAAGATGCCCTTCTAACGCCTTCATTCTCGTCCCCTCGCATGAAGCCACGCTCTGGGCTATCCAAACCCAGCTCCTTTCTCAAATCATCGCCAACCGAGTGTCCCTGATCATGGTCAACAAGAGGAAGTCGTTTTGGCTCAAAGTCGGCCTCTTTGTCGTGATTGGCACAGTCAACATCTGTGTGTATATCATCTGGACAGCGGCATCCCGTCACGATGCAACGCCAGCTTCGAAGAGGTTGAACCTTATATTCGAGAAGGCCGACAAGACTTTTTTTCTTGTTCTCGATCTGGGATTAAACCTGGTCTTCATATACCTGGTGCGCTCGAGATTAATCGCCTTTGGCCTCGGCAAGTATTGGAAACTGTTCAACTTGAACATTGGCCTTGTCTGCCTTTCTACAACCATGGATGCAGCTTTATTGGGCATGCTGGGCTTGTCGAACCCATATCTGTGAGTACATGGGTAAACCTCCGCCCTTTGGCAAAACACCCTGTTGCAAAGAGACACTGGGCTATCTGTCAAAATTCAAAGCCTGGCCGAGTGCCGAGACTTGCTGACACCAAAGGACAGTTATGTTCAATTCGCGCCCGTCGTCTACACGGTCAAACTGTTCATCGAACTCACCATGACAGCTCTGATTGCCAAGATTGTCAGACAAGCCGTACATGGCAGCCATCATGATCGTCCCAACCAGACCAGCCATGGTCTCCGAAAGAACTGTGCCAAGGCCGACCAAGAGAGCCAAGTCACTACCGTCGTCGGACACGGAGACAGGTACGGCCACGATATCAAGATACATAAGGCTAGCCTGGCTAGTAGCGCGTCTGATGTTCCTACAAGGGACCTTCAAAGTGATGTCGGCATCTTGAGGACTACCACCACTACTATTATCACCGAGGACAAGCCAAAACTACACTTCCCAACCACTTCAGATGAACAACAGTAGCGAGAAAGTGCGTACATGTAGTGACTGATTTGGGCACGTCTAGTCAACATGGCCATCGAGCTTGGTCATCCACGACCAGCTGTCGAACTCGACACATTAACCTCCGGGGCGCGCTAAGAATCTATACAAGACATCGCACTTAATACACCATTTTACTCGGATCATATTAATACCATGCTGGAGATGAGTGCGCGGTCTGTGATGGACCCGACGTGGTGCGTTGTGGGTGACGGGAGGATGTCGACACAGAAAATTATTGGTCCGCATTTTCTCGCATACTACCTCAAACGTTCTTGACTGCTCTCATAAATGTAGAAGAAATATGAAGTCTTTACGTTCGAATCCTCACCCTCACCCTCACCACCAGGCCCCATCCGGTCTTGCTCTCCCAGATGCCCAACTCATTTTCCCGTCGGAATGTAGTTTCCTCTGCGTCGACAGTGATGCTAACATCGTCTGACGTAGTTTGTGACCGTGCCGCTGTCTGAGATGGCGGATTTGGTGCCGGCGCTCTGGCAGAAGGGCCGTCTTTTTTGAAAAGAGACCACCGACCAGCCTTAGCTTCCTTGTTCCATTCCGCCTGGGCTTTTACTGTTTGCCTATCAGCAGATGCTGCTGCACGATTTGGCTGCAGATGCCTGGCCAAACGGTGCGCCATGCCTTCGTCTATCCACCAAGACTCAGCGTCCGAGTTGAGTTCGTCGCTTGCCCCGGCGTCCTTTCGTAGTCCCAATCCGTCAAATTCATTGTCATCCTTACCAGACGATCCAGATGAGCCGCAAGTGACAGGAGCCCTTTTTTCGTCCCTATCTATCTTAGTGTGTCTTTTCACCCTAACCAATCTCACAACATGCCCGCTCCTTTTCCTCTCCGTGTCACTATGCCTCCAACTCTTGTCGATAGCTTCGTCCGGAACGAAGGTCGCTTCCACGAGGTCGGGCGGGGGATTGATGCTCGCAATGAGATCGAATAATTCTTCAACGTGGGGGACCAAAAGTGACAGTGTTTCGTAGTCCTGTTGATCTCGCGATGATGACCTTGCCGCCTGTCCCTCTAGGATTCTCCCGCGCAAACCAGAGAGTTGCGCAGAGAAGAGCGATGAAGTTGGTTCTGAAGATGAAGCGTCTCGTGCAATACGTACATATGCCGATGATGCTGCACTCTCTGAAGCACCTGGAGCCGACGTGTATGGTGGCGGTAGTTCTTCGTTGTACTGAGCTTTTGATGTCGGGTCCATTTTCGCCTAATCTTCTGCGTAGCACATGCAGAGAAATATTTATGTGTAAGGGGCAGAACCGTTAAGTTAAAAGAATATTGGCCGAGGAGTAAGGCTCAAACCGGAATAAGACCTGACATGGGCGCCGGTTACACAAAACAAGATCCGCCGCTGCGTGTCCACTAAAAAGAACAAACCAACCTCGGCTTGAGCAACGAATTCAGCGTTTATAGAATAGGCCTTGTCAAAACGAGACTCGGTTGAAGTGGTCCACGAACAGCCTTGGAATTAGTTCTCAGTTATGTCGCTGGGCTTACGAACAAAGACTTCAGATCAGGCAAGATGAGGCTCGTTACGGCAGCCAAGGCAATTCACGGCCAAATCGAACAAGTCATCTCGAAAGAAGGAAGTGAGGTGGCGACAAGACGAATATTGCAGGGAGAAGACTAGCACAACCACATCAGACACTGCTGAGCTGCTGAAGGCAAGGTTAGTGGTGGTGGTTATGTGGGGGTTGATGATGATGGGAGGCGGAGCAGCCTGGCTGAGCCCTAGCGGCAGACATTTGTCTTGGTGGCTGTAAGCTGAACTGTCTCAAGGTCAACGTGCTCCAACAATTGGCTGCGCACTGGGAGAATGGTCGATCATTGGTGCTGCAACTGGTCATCAGGTATGAGGCTGACTAGGAAGTAGTAGAACTTTCCAGCACTAGTCCATTGAACTTGACATGAAAGTGCCGGGGCTGAACATTCTTGATAGGCAGTGTATTTGATTTCGCCCATGCTGAGGAATGACGTGGTATTCTATTGATTGAATTAGCTTACAGTAGACCGAAGTGAATTTTCAATCAAGAGCATAGCATGCGAATTAGAGGGTGTATATGTACAACCCACCCGCCACGAGAAGAGAAAATGATGGTCTGAAAGAGATTGGCCAGGTCATTGACAAAATATCAATCTCCCATCAAGGGTAACTCAGTCTCGACTGTTTGTTCGGTTCCAAACATGCCTGGAGGAAACGTGGTTGTGCGTGCACAAGTTTGAGACCTGAGACAAGCGGAAGGTTCAAACGACATGCAGGTAGTAGTACCCACTATTTTCTTGCTTCCACCAGCCACTTGTGGACACGTGACCACCCGTGACCTAAGCTGGTGGGGCTTGGCGCGGGGCAGGCAGCAGGCAGCAGGCAGCAGGCAGCAGGCAGCAGGCAGCAGGCTCGCTTCCAGAAACTAAACCTCAAAGCTTCCATGATCCATCCATTCATTCCACTTGTCCGCCTTGGGTCAAGGCTTTCTGCAAGCTAGCCTCACTTCCGGTCATGTCGGCTGTGCAACGACCATGCCGAATCCGCGAACATGTTTCCAGAGCGCCGCTTGTCACATGAGGGGTTGCATGCTTGAGCTTGATTTCTTTGGTTTGCTGGCTGGATATAAGGTCGCGATGCAGCCCGTGAATGTGAATGTAGTCAAATCTTAAGGATTCTTTCGTCACCGCTCGTCTTACTCTTGAAGAGCAACAAGGCTATCTATCTAAAGTACGAACTTGGCCCTTAGCTACGATAGCAACGGCGTCTTCCCAAGCACTAATATACCGTTTCTGATCAGCTTTCTCGATATACAATCGTCACTTTACGGCCCCTATACCAGCGCCGTTCAGAGACCTTTGCTTTCTTCCTTTCCCCCCCCACATTCCATCAGACAGACCCTTCGCAGCTTCTTTCACAATGTCGTACAGAATATCAGGACCCGATGAGTACCTTGCCATCACTGGTATGGGCGTTCGTACCGTCAAAATCACGAAAGCATCTTGTGTATGGCCGCTACAGCGATGTACCCGCTTCAGCGTCCAGCCGCATGATTATGCCATGGACCTGCGGGCAATGACCAGGGAGAAGCTGCAATTCGCCCTCCCAGTTGTCTTCACCGTCGGCCCAGACGTCAATCAGCGCGGGGCCAACTCTCGCTTCGACGATGCGCTAGAGGACGAAACCCCAGGGCAGCGCGAGGACCGTGGTGACGCTCTGATGAAGTATGCCATGCTTTTGGCTCAGTCTCAGAATAGCAAGGACGACCATGGTGCCCATGTTGCCAGCATTGTCAAGGGCATCATTGAGGGTGAGACACGGGTGTTGTTGTCAAGCATGACCATGGAGGAGATCTTCACTGAGCGAGAGGTATTTAAGAAGCGTATTTTCCGCAACATCCAGAGCGAATTGGACCAATTCGGGTATGTGCACACTCTCTGCCTTGCAGATTCGAGTCACAAAGAAGCAACACTAACGAATCTCTCTATAGCTTAAAGATCTACAACGCTAACGCACGTAAACCCCTGTTTTGACCTTTGAGCTGCCTCGCTCCGTCTTTTCCATATGAAAACGACTAACACTCTCCGCAGGTGAAAGAGCTCAAAGATGCTCCTGGCTCCGTCTATTTCGAGTCGCTCTCTCGCAAAGCCCACGAAGGCGCCACCAACCAAGCTCGAATCGACGTGGCGGAAGCCCAACTCCGCGGTAACGTCGGCGAGGCCAAACGCAAAGGCGAGCAGGACCGAGAGATTTCCAAGATCAACGCCGAAACAGCAGTTCAGAAGACGGAGCGTGACATTGAGCGCGCCCAAGCCGAGGCCCAGCTCAACAAAAAAACAGACCATGCTCAACCGCGATGTGGACATTGCGCGCGTGGAAGCCCAGCGAGCCCTCGAATCTAAGGATGAAGAGCTCAAGAAGCAAGTCGAAGTCAAGCGCGCGGCCGCCGAAGTCGAGCGCCTGCGCGCAAGGGATGTCGTCAAGGCAACCATTGCCCGAGAAAGCAAGCAGCAGGCCGCTGACGCAGCAGCCTACGAAGTCGCGGCCGATGCTCGAGCCAGGCAGGAAGCAAACCAGCGCATGGCCGACGCAGCAGCTTATAAGACGCGCATTGATGCCGAGGCAGACAACTATGCCGCCCAAAAGAGTGCCGATGCGAACGTGATTCGTCAGATCAAAGAAGCAGAAGGTATCTCTGCCATGGCGGAGGCCTATACCAAGCTCGCGCACGCCTTTGGTGGGCCAGCTGGTCTCCTCCAGTACATGATGATTGAGAAGGGCACCTATGTCGAGCTCGCCAAGGCCAACGCCGAGGCTATCCGTGGTCTGCATCCCAAGGTCAGTGTGTGGAACACTAGTAGCAATGGTGGTGGTGAGGCCGGCGGTGATGCCACGACCGCTATGCGCAACGTGTACCAGATGTTGCCGCCATTGATGACGACTATCAATGAACAGACGGGCATCACACTGCCGGAGTGGCAGTTTGGCAAGTTAAATGCCGGAATGCAGGCCATGAACGAATCGACCGTCAATGGCAAGAAGACGCCAAACTAAGCGGACTCGGGTTCCAGTTCGCCACATACGGGTGCAACATGACAACCAGTCGTGCAATGACAGGAAGTCTTTGAGGGACACGAAGATGCCTGACGCTGGGTGAGCAGAGTGGCGGGTTTGTAGGATGCTTTGATACCCTTTCTTTTGTCGACCTGCTTTGCAGGTAGATCTTTCTTCTTTTGTATGTAAGAACTGGCATGTTGTTGAATTTGCGCAGATCAACTAGGAAGAACCAAGTGAAAGTCTATGAAACACTTCACTTCACGTAAGCGGCAACGTGAAAAAGAGGAGGATGTAGAGAGCTACAAATTATCCGCAGAGTGCAATGCAAAGCCTGCCCGGTACATGCCGACAAAGTGACCACAGTAAACACCAAGAGCATCCACGTCAACGTCAACGTCAACGTCAACGCAAAGCAAAGCCCAAGCAGCTCACACAACACCCGGCAACACAGCCCACCGGTTCCGAATCTTGTCCTCCCCAAACCGAGCAGCATACCACTTCCTCCCGTTGACAGCCCTCGGCAACATGGCACACACCTCATTCACAAGAAACGTCCACGCAGGCCCGCACCCAAACCCAGCCGCAACCAAGAACCCCGTCCACTCGACCCATTCACACAAGTAATGCGCATACAAGACGTACCGAAACAAGCCAGCCTGCGGAACGCGGTAGTGCTTGTCCACAGCCAGCCCCGCGCCCGCCCGCGCCCGCCGAATGCGCCGGAGCTCCTCGTCGTGGAAGAAGTTGCCCGCGAGCCCAAGGTAGAAGATGGCGATGCCGAGCGCGAACTGGCCCGTCGGCGTCCACGCTTCCCGCGTGACGGGCCCGTAGGCCGCGAGCCAGGCGCCCACGCACAGGCCGTTGCACACCTGGAAGACGAGCGCCATGAGGGCGACGAGCACATGGATCGGCGACATGGATGGCTGGAGGAGCGGGAAGAGCAGCGCGCGGTACGTGTAGTGGATGACCTGGTCTGGCGTGAGCATTGGGGGGCCAAGGGGCCAAGAGGCAAGGGGATGGGGGACAACTTTCGTACGAATAAGCCTGCTAGTACGCGGTTTTGCCATGGTAGATCGTCTATGCCGTGCTTCGGCGGCAGCGTGCGCATCACGTACAGCAGCGTTAGAAAGCCGGGGCTTTCCATGAGAATCCAGGCGAGGCGCCCTGGGAGATTGAGCCTGCTTGCGACGGACGTCTTGCCCATGCCGTACCATGGGAGGACGAACTGCAGGAGGCCCAGCTGGAGGTTTTTTTTTTTTTTTTCGGTTAGTTTCCCGGATGCGTGGCTTCGGGATGGGAAAACGTACGAGGGGGTAGCTTGTGCGGAAGACGAGGAGGAGGAGCTCCCAGTTTTGCCGGGTGGGGGGCACCCAGTCTGTGAAGATCATGGTGCTGCCACGATGATGATGTGGACAGGATGAGGTTGTAGTTTGAGGTCCGAAGTGGGTTGGTGGCTCACTACGTACGATCCAAGTGAGTGGCGTCAGCTTCTCTTATCCGCTCGCTTGGGAATGAGCCGCGAGCACTTGCAACTAGCAGCCATTGGAGCACAGAATACTCGGCATTGCATTGACAACGACCTGGTTTCGTGCATTATCATCGTGCTCTTTACTCCGCTGCAATCGAGGCCCGTTGTGCGTGCTGCATGACGGAGAGGACACATAGAAATGTCGCTAGAGCAATTGATTAACGGCGGCCAAGAAGCAGTGTCCCATCCCATGCATCAGAAAAGGGTGTTGGAAATTACTCTAGTATATTCAACATAGGATCATGTATCCCTCGATCATGAGACAGGCTATTTCAAACAAGATGCACCAGACACCATGCCAGCCACGAAACCATCCGTTACTCATCACTCTCAGCGCTTCGCACCACACTGTATCCCACATTAGTTTATACCAACCCGAAAGTGTATTACATCACAACACAGTCTCTATCTCGACCGCCAGTTGAGCTGCCATGATGAACGGGCTGCCTTCGGGGCGGCTGATTTGTCGACATCATCTGGCTTTGTGCGCTTTGTGCACTATGCACGCTGCTCACACCGGAACCACTAATCCCGGTCGTCTGCGTCAAAGTCGCCATGCTGCTCTCTGAATGATTGGGATGTCCCATGGGCGGTACATACGCAATATCTCGCGCCGCCTGCGCATAAGAGGGCGGGGCATCGTCTCCGTTTGATTCTGCGCGACGAGTGACGCCGGGTCGACGGGGAGACACGAGTGGACGGATGACTTGCTCTTGAGGAGCCGACTGCTGCTGTGACATGCTCGATTGTCGTGAATGTGCTGCGCCTGAATTCGTCACGGGTACGGAGTAGCTGTTTGAGCTGCATCGCTCCGGCGCGATACCCGAGGTCTGAGAGGTCCGTCGTCGGCCTCGATTTATTGGTGTCGGTCGGTGACCCTGCTGCTCAATGTACTGCTCAGAGAGAATTCTCTCTCGTAGTCGCCGCGCCTGCTCTTCTTGATGACGTTGATCTTCTTCCTCCTGCAGTTGCAAGGCGAGCGCCAAATCTCGGTCCTCCTGCTCGTGCGGCGAAAGTGGAGGTCCTTCAAGATCCTGCTGTTTATCCTTCCCGCGCCTGTTCTGCACGGTTGTCCAGCCTTGCCCACTATTATCAGTAGAGAAATCGCGACTACTGGGCCCGTCTTCACCGCTCGAGCTTACTACTCTGAAGTCTCCCGAGAGATATTCAGTATGCTCTCCATTAACATCTACCAGAGTCTCCCAGATAACTTCTTCATGTGTGCGGTATCCAGCATCAGTGACGAGGCTCAGCAGCTGCAGTGTCTGTGGATGACAATACAGCGTGCTAAAATGGTCGTTCCGAAACAGAATCGCAAAAGTGCCCGGCCGCATCGCTTTTCCTATAACCTCAATACCCCAGGTGGTCAACTGTGTAGCAGAAGAGTCCAGAAACATCTTGATCGTCATGATATCTTGATATAGCTGCTGCTCGTCTTCCGATAGCCCCTCATCGCTGGACAGCTTGTTTGTGAGTTCTTCTTCGCAGAATAGTACGTTCTGCACATCCTCATACGAGGCTGCCTGTCGTTCCATGGCACCGTAAACCGAGTCGCTCGGTGCTGGCAGCCAGCCGTGTATAAGCGGAATAGAAAATGTTGCGTAAAGGCTCATCTCCCTGGTGTTCTCGAACGTCCCAGGTATTAGTTTTTCACGCTCAGCTGGATGTAAATGTGTCAGCGAGGTACGCTTATAAGCATTAACCACTTCTGGTGTCGGCACGAATCGTGGGTTCACATTCATGCCGGTATGAAGGCTCTGCAAGAAGGCGTAAAGGTCAGAGACATCGGGAAGTGCTTCATCAGAGGTCGTCCGTCTTGGTGACATGAGTTCATCGAAAACCGCTTTGAGGAGAAGATCCAAGCTGATTTGCTCTCGCGGTCTCAGAACTTCGACAAGGATTGTTTCGGGGCCGTCAGGCGGCGTGGTCATAGTCAAGGCATTGACCAGCGCTACAAGAGGACAAGGACCATTTTCGTTTTGTATAAGGATAGGTGACGTGCGAGGGTTCCTGTCCGACGTAGGATCATGCCATCGAATGTTTTTGATTTGGTATGTCTCTGCTTTGGCGTCAACAGGCTGCCTGGAAGGGACCCATGTTTGCTGCAATCCTGTGGGCCTTGATGGCAAAGGCGGCTTGTTTTCATCAGTTTCCACGTCTATGGGGGCATGATTTGATCCATGAGACGATGGACCTGCGTCAATCAAACTCCAGTCGTCAGTTGCGGCTGCTTCACCTGCAACAGCAAACTCAGGTACCTTGCCCTTGCCCTTGTTGCCGGTGCCAAGGTCGTCCCAAACGTTCTGCTCCTCGAGCAAATCGGCTGACATGGCAGTGGGAGGCAACCACGGGTCACTCTCTAGTCCCTCGGCTGCCACTAATTGCGGTTGTGATGAGGATCGTCCAGTTGAGCTGTTCCTTGAGTCAATTGCTTGTTGCCATGGATTGGTGCTCGACCCTGTATTGTTAATGTCGAGCTTCGAGAATTCATCGGTCGGCAAAGCACCCGAAGGCTGGGCAACAGGTTTTCGCTTGAGAAATGGATTCGTGGCCGATCGATCACCGCTGGGATTCAGCACATCAGGCGCCTGGTTTGGTTTGCCTGGCTCACTGTCGCTAGGAGTTTGTCTTCTCGCCTCGTCCCATACATTGTCATCTTCGTCTCCAGGGTCCAAGGGCGCGTTGGAAATGCCTAGCCGTGGCGCCGCTGAAACACGAGATGAGTTTGAGTGATGATTTAGAATAGTTGATATGGTGTCATGAACGCCAGGATACTGTGCTGTACCATTTTGTCCATCCACTCGCGGCGCTTGCGAATTCCTATCTGGTTGCTTCTGCTCAGGATTCTGCTCGTCTGCGAGGGGTGGGGCTTCAGTCCCATGGAGCTCCTGTGCCACCATCGCTTCCGTGCTGAGGCGACCACGAAGTTGCTTGAGCACAGATTAAAAATAGGAAGTTCTCCCTCCTGTCACATCAAAGGTGACGGATAATGGAGTACTGCACCTGAAGAATATTGTGCGTCGATTCTGAGGCAGTGGCAGTGGCAGCGGCAGCGGTAATGGTGGGGTAGAAGCGAGGGACAAGTGGTCCCGAATCTCAAGTCTGATCTGGGTGGGTTGGGTTTGTCTGGGATGGGGTACTTCAATGCCTTAGTGGGAATAGTAGTGAGATATATATCTACCTACCTATTCCGTAGGTAGGTACCTAGGTAGGTAGGTGTGGTTAAACAAACTACCTAGGTACCCAGGGTACTGGCGACATTTGCGGGTCCAAATACGTCTGAGTTCTCTACGGAGTCCTCTGGCCTGTGGGCCACACTGCGAGTGACCTCTAGTAACTTCACAAACATTACACGCTAAAACTCTAAATAAAACGTTCGGGCTAACTGGCGATTATAAAATTATGCTATGCCCTCTAATGACACTCTAGATTTCTATTCTAATGAATTGCAAACAAATGCCCTTAGAAGGCGCTTAATGACCACTCTAACGATACCCTCAATTAGAGGCGGAGGCACTGCAGACAAGGTACCTACCCAGGTACCTAACCTCGGTAAGTACAATATAACCCCTGTATGATTTTGCAGATACAAGCCCCTCTTTATACAGCCGGCAAGTTCCCCTCTGACAGCTGCAATCAGCCGGCCAGGTGGGTCAGGCTACAAGCTGTTAGGGAGGCACGAGGTGGATAAACAGGGTATTAAACGCCACTAAAAAATACATTTCTGTTTATGTAATTTTCCTTCAATTGAAAGTCACTTCTAGCGCCACGCTGTAACTCACGCATTTCCGAGCTGACCCCTGATAGGCTCCTTTCCCCACTGTCAGGTCACCACCGATGCAAAATTAAAGAAGGATGAATTGTATTGAGTGATGTAAGACGTCTGGTGCGATATTAGCTTTTAGTCTAGAGTGCTTAAAGTACTTATATCACAGTACAGTATAGTAAAGTAAAAGAAGTACTTTATACGTACAGCAATGACTCTGATTGGACCGCCCCTTGGTTGAGAACCGCTTCCCAGAGCTCGACATCGGGAGCTTGGTCGAGAATGCAAGTCACAAGACGGCGGAAGTGCTCGCTTTTGAAATATTCTTTCTTGATACTTTAATATAGAGAGAAGAGTTCAGTACTTAAAAACTACCTTTCGGCTCTAGAGACAAGTTTTAATGCGGCAGCAGTATTAAGCAATGCCAATATAATGCTCGCAAGCGTGACATGCCAGTCGGCTTTATCGACGTTGTGAAGCCTATCCCGAAACCGATCTAATGTGTCGCTGAGCGGGTGTTCCAAGATGATTTTGATTTCCTGGTTACTGAGTGTCGTTTTGTGACAAGGTTACAGCGTGGCTCAAAGGATTCAACGATTAAGGCTGTAGAATTATGAGGATCAAAACAAGTAATTAGGATTGAGTGAAAAGAAAAAGAAGAGAGAATTTGAATCTCTCTATAACGCTGTAGATAATATACTGTAAAAGTTATGAGGATTAAAATGGAAATTGATTCTAGAGAAGAAAGAAAAGAGATTCAAAATCTCTGTAACGCTGAAGATAATATACACAATATTATCCGTTGCTGCCTGCCTATTCCTTACGCGATATTATAACATCCATGACGTCAACGACATAGTAATGTTCCGCTCGTGCCTCCCTCAACAAAAGCAAGCGAAAACAGAAGCACAATGCAGACGCGACGGATTAAGGACCGAGTTTGACTCGAACCCTTCTTTCGTATAGGCCTTAGTGCTGTAGGTCAGCTGACTCGTGCGCATTGACCCGCTGTAGGATGGGGCGGAGGTGGCCCTATACTACCAATCAGAGCTCGCTTCTGATTACTCCACCAAGGAAAAGAAAGCACCAGCCACAGCGGGGCAACCCAGCCCCAGCCAGTTTCCGAGCCGCATCAGCGACGCCCGGTCCCAGTTCATCTGCCAGCGAAATCTGGGGTTTGAACCATCGACAACGGATGATCCAGGTATCACGTATCACTTCAACCTCAACCTGCGTTGTCCAGGGTGTCGGCGATGCAGAGGGGCGACGCATCCTTGTACTCCCGGCACGGCAAAAATGATCAAAGCTGATGTAGAGGACGCAGAAGCTCGAATAAATCGCCAACAGTCGTTCAACATTACTTTGATGACGGAGCCCTCGATCAGCAACATCACATTGACGACGATGGTGTCTTGGCTGGCATGCATTGAGCCTCGCTCGTAACTTGGCGAGACAACATCCAGTCCGCAGAATACCTCGCGCTGCACTCTCTCGAGTCGAAGATACGCAAAGGCGACAGCAACAACCACCGTCGACGTCCTGATACCTTCTCTTCCTCAGCCACCCCCCAAGCCGTCGACGACAGTCCCTCGTCCAGCAAACACTTGATCAAACAACGCGACTCGACAGCCCCGCCGCGGCTACCCGCGTCATGTGACTCGACGCAGACTCTCGACGCTCATGGCTCAATAGCTCAATGGCTCTTCTTTTGATCGGTATGGAGACTTTTCCCGAATGCGGATGCCTGTTTGACAAATTATCAACAAAGCTCAGTAAAGTGGGCCCTCGCTGCTCTTGTCGCCTCATGATTGGGTCTCTGGCGTGTAGTTCGGCAGGCAGCCTGGCTAGCGACTTCGGGCATAGTTCGGGCGCAGCTGCCGCTGGTGCTGCTGGTGCTGCTGGTGCCGCGCCACAGTGATGCCTGTTTGTTCCGCAAAATACAACAACAACAATAGTCCATCCATCAGCACTCGCCGCCTTAAATTTCTGCCCTCTCCGCTGCCTCTACCCCCCCTTCTTCGCCCAACATCTTACCACTCTTCGCAGCCATCGCCGTCCAAACGCGTCATCGTCCTTGGATTTTGCTCCCCAGCTGTCGCATCCTCACATCCTCGCGTCCTTTCGACCCATTCATCATCCAAAATGGCTGGCGGTAAAGGAAAGTCTTCTGGTGGTAAGAGCTCCGGAGGCAAGACGAGTGTCGAGGGCCACAAGAAGCAGCAGAGTCATTCTGCCCGGGCTGGTCTACAGGTAAGATACTTTGACTGCATCAGGAGCTCCTTGATCTTGCGATTCGAGTGTGTCGACTTTTGGCAACGAAGTCGGATGCTTCGGCTTCCGCGCGCGCGATTCGAGCTGTTACGATTCGATATTTGCTTCCAGCCGCGTTCAACGCTCCTTGGAGCCCCCTCCCTCTCCTCACCGGCCACCACGCCATCACGCATGTCGATCTATCCAACGCGCGTTATTTGATCACGACGATTGCGATTCACCCGAAGCCCAATATCAAATCCTGCAGATCTTGGACACGCGACTTTTCTCACTAAATGCGCATTCCAATACGCGCTCGAACTTTGCCGATATAGCAAAATATGACTTTAATCGTTGCAGGCCAAATTTGTGGTCTTCAGCAAGAGTCGGGAAAAGTCCGTTCCCATAGCGTCAAAGCCAAGCCATTTAGCGACTCCTTGGTCTCTAGTCACATACATCACGGGAGGAAGTGGTTGATCTTGCTAATCTTCTTTTCAGTTCCCATGTGGTCGAGTCAAGCGTTTCCTTAAACAAAACACCCAGAATAAAATGCGCGTCGGTGCTAAGGCTGCTGTTTACGTTACCGCCGTTTTAGAGTACCTCACCGCCGAAGTTCTCGAGTTAGCTGGCGTAAGTGACTCATCCTTGTCTGCTCTATTCTATGCGCGCGCTGACAGTTGGACTTTCCCGACAGAACGCTGCCAAGGACCTCAAGGTCAAGCGCATTACTCCCCGTCATCTGCAGCTGGCGATTCGTGGTGACGAAGAACTGGACACCCTGATCCGCGCCACCATTGCTTTTGGTGGTGTTCTGCCACACATCAACCGAGCTTTGCTGCTCAAGGTCGAACAAAAGAAGAAGAAGGCCCAGACCATCGAGGTGTAAACTCCTAGAGAGGATGTCAACTGGTGTTCATGTTCATTCTTTGAATGTTTTGGGTTTTCTATGTTGAGTGCTTCTTAATGTTTTACGGCTAAGGGAAAATTGCGATTAACATGATTATGTGTTCTAAATAACGCGTGCTTGCGCCGGATTCAAGAAGGGAGTCGAGACCTGCAGTACCTCGGTTCGTGGAATGCTGCTATAGCAGTAAGGGGAATTTCCTCCTTCGATGCCATGGTGAGTTTTGATACGTGCGATGGAAGGCAAGACCGAGCCTCGGTGAGCGATGACTCCCTCGATTTCATTACCCCATGCTTTTAACCCTGGCATGCCTGTTGGACGGCTTCATGTACAAGTAGTAATATAGCATCCGGTAAAATGAATCATCAAAAGCAAGTAAGCTGTGGCATTCGTGCTGCAGTCAAATTGCAACAAGCCCTAACTATTTGCCAGATCACGTAGCTCCTGTTCCCTTTCTCCAGGCCTAAGCCCACCAGTATTGTCTTTGTTCGCTTATATGACTCTCCGCTCTCGTAGCAGGAGTCTGTGCAATGTCAAATCGTTGTTCCAGGTCATTTCGAACTCATTTCTCGTCGTTCAAGGCTTCGATCTCGCTCACTTGTACGCCCTCCGCCGCAACAGCAAGTTCCCTCAAAGCGACATAGCGCTTATGCAAACACTGACTGGGATAATCGCAATCCACCGAACAATCATGTTTTCTCTCGCGTCCCTCCTTTCCATCCACACGGCCGCCTGAGCCGGTGTCACCCCCTCGCACGAAGCTGCTCGCGCCCGCATCCTGTTTCTGCACATGTCCCGCCGCTCTTCGCCAGTCCATCCACGCCTTCCAACCTTGGTAGTCGAACTCGACGGCGCAGACGTTCGCATCATGGACGTCGATCTGCGCGTTGCTGTAGCGTCGGATGTACCAGAGACAGAAGTGGTGGCCGCACGCGAGACAGCGGCGGGTGATGGCGATGTTGTAGCGTTTTGTGCAGCGGTGGCATGTCCATGCCCAGGGGAGGGGGTACGGGGGCGGAAGGTAGTCTGGTGACGGACTGGTCGGTGGTGAGGAGGAGAGGATGTTGGTCGGCGAACGAACCTGTGAGGGTGAGGACGTGGGCGAGGACGGTGGTGCTTCTGGTGTCATGGTTGAGGCTAGAGAGGAGATTTGCTGCGAGGAAGACGAGCGAGTCTGGGCATTTTTTTTATGTATTTGGCTTGGGGTTGGAGGACGTGTCTTGAGAGGTATTGGGGCAATTTGTTGTGAGGGCTTGTGTTTGTGTTTTGCTATTGTGGGTGAGAGGTGAATTGTGAGGTGAGTTGGAGGTGAGAGCGGTGGTGATCTTATAGGCAAGACCGGTGCTGGCTGGAAACATTGCTTTTACGTATGCTGTTTTACGAACTTTGACGATGGCGAGCAGACTTGGGTTTAGGCGTTGCACTTTTGGCATCATCGTGGTGTTAATCGTGTGGTGTTCTGACTTGTTGGTAGGCGTGGTGGTAAGTCATGCTTTTGGCTTCGTGGTTCTTTGGAACTATGTACCTCGGGACTTTATACTTGTTCATCTTGAAGGAATATGACAACAGAACTATGAACAAGACCACTGTTCAATATACACAGGCCTAGCCTCAAGGTAGCACGCTGGCTGAACTAACCTTGTGCTTCGAGGGCCAATGCAGCACTGGGGGATAACGTAGCGCTTGCTGCTCAGCGATTCTACGAATTGAACAAAATAATTTTGGAACTGTATTACCTTACACGACTTCTTCCAAGTGTTGAACAGTCGTGTGAATTTTAGTAATATAAGGAATTTCCCTTAATGCACTGGTAAATTAAGTAGTTATTAGTGCTGTATGAACTTAAGGTAGCTAGCAAAGAAGCTTTAGAATTATTAGATATTATATAAGCTAGGTAGAGTTAGTATATATATATATATATATATGCTGTTCTATATTAACTAAAGCTTACCTCTTTTAAGTGGGTGCAGGCAACTCGGTGCGAGAGCTCTTACTCGTCAACAGGCTCGCAGGATTGGGCTATGAGTACATGGATGATGCGGTCAGGATCTCACTTTATCGGGAGCTGAGTTCCGAGGCAGCGAATCCCCCTCTCTATTTGCACTACGGAATAACTACACCGTGGCCGTGAAGGTGGGCGAGGACGAGCCCCGTCTATGCGAATTTCCATATTCCGATGCCTTGAGAGAAGGACAACAGCTGGTCCAGCACGTATGCCAGGGTAAGGGAAATTTGATCCAGTGTAATTTCCCAACATGCAGGTTTTTTGCTTGTTTCATGCTGCCCTTGTTTGCGTTGACTTGGTTCCAAGTAGGGCAGCGGCTATTCTGCATGAAATTTTGGAGCATTGTCGTGACTATGGTCTGGGAAGAGAGAAGAGAGCACCTTTTTTTTTTGTGTGTGTGAATGAAATGGGTTGTGACATCACCACTGGATCATCTCAAGTCACCCTTTTTTAAAATCGGGCACAAGACAGAAGAAAAAAGTGGGGTTCGGCGCATGCTACGGAGTATTAAACAACGAAATTGAATACCCTCAAACATGCTGCACACCACGAGTTGAATAGCACAAAGTGAGCAATACTCCGTACAAGACTGAACATTTACATGGGGGTTGTATAGCGACGTGCTTCAGAAGTGAGAACCTAGGAGTGGGAGACACCAACCAGCATAAATAGCTATTAGTTACATCTGTCAAAAGGCAATCACCACATGTAAGCATCATCCGCGCCCGACACACATCGACTTCTTGCAAGAATTCTCGAATGCGACACTGTAGCACTGTTCAGGGGGCCTCGGAATGGATTCTCGACCGACCCAATCGTCGCACAAGCCCGACGACCGTGCTCCGATCGCAGGGGCAGCGTGTTATACTATGCACAGCATTTGGGCATGCATTAGGCAGCTGCAGAGCACCCCCAGCAAATGACATGGCAATATTTAGTTGACTTCAGCTGAGTGCTGCCGAACGCACGGTTTGGTATGGACCGCGCTGCTGAGATATGTCGTTTGCTGAAATATGAAAAGTCAGTTTTTGCTAGGACGAGGTATCTGAAGCAGCCGCTCAGAGATTGGCGATGGAGAATACGACCTGGTGACTGAATAACGTGACTACCGAGGTCTATTCGCGTGAATGTCATGCTTTGAAACGGCCAAGGTTTCGAACCACAATCCAAAGCGAGCGGATTGCTCGTCTGCATGTCACCTGTTCTAGCGTTGCAGTGACCTTAAGCTGTGTGTGGCTATGCTCCGTACGGTAGGCGCATTTTCCAGACATGAGACCACGGAGTACGGATGGATACCTGGTGGCATATTGGTTAGTGTACAGCTTCCTACCAAAAAGCAGGTCTGCTGATGGTCTAGCAGATGATCTCTTGCGACGAGAAGGTGGTGTGTAAGTGTAAGGGCAGGGGAAACAACAACAAAGCTACAAAAACATCAAGCAGCCATTACTTGCCTAGTGGAACAATGACGTTGAACCAGCCAGGCTTGGGACGATCACACAAGAAGGTTTCTTCCTCGGCCCATATATATAGCCTTCTGCCACTCGAAACGGTCGCCGAATGTGCAGGTCGGACGGAGAACAAGTTGCCTTGTACATACCCATATGGATGTACACATGCCATTATGCATTGTGCGTTCAATGTTAGTTATCATGCACAAGTCACTAGTGCTGTCTGGTAATATGATATGATACGGACTATGTGTGTGGACGACAGGGCTTGAAAAAAGGGGTCCGCGTGACGGTGGGTTCGGTACCCCCTGCCCGGACCACGACTCCGGTTCGGCAATGAGCAGCCTTCCCCCTTGTTGCGCAAACCCTGGAGCTTTCCATCACCCCTTCCCCAATTTCATGGCGATCCACACTGTTGTCGGTAAGTTGAATGACAATCTGCGGCGTAGCTTCTCATGGAGAGTTTGGAGGGCAGAGCCGCTAGAGGTAACGCAGAAATGACACTCCGTGGAGAGCCGTGGAGAGCCGTGGTACCAAGTAAGGCTGGGGCGATGACATGCTGTCTGAGCCTGAACTGCAGGCAACCGGGATAGCTCTGCAACCTAGTCCTGGTAGAGCATCGGTGCGATTATGCGTTCAAAGGCGAATCAGGATGAAGCACAAGTTCGCGTCCCAGTAGTCGTATGAGAAAGCATCCAATATGTTTTGGCATGAAGTCGCTCGGCCCGCAGTGGCATAGCCGCTTCGGCATCCATCGCATCTCAAGGTTAATCTATTAGTTTGGACCCCTCAAATTAGCCGATTGTTTCCTGTCCCGCTCCTGACAAGCAAATGTAATAATAGGAGTCCTGCAGTATGGCAGCAATGTCTGGTCATTTCGTAAGCCAGTCAGTGTTGCGGACGCTTGCATCAGAGTTAAATGATTCGACATGCCGCAAGACGTCTATCTCGATAACAAGAGAAGTCGCGAGGGGGCACGGCTTTGGAATAATGATTTCCTCATCTTCGGAGTTAAGACATTGCCAACATAGATAGACCGATGGGGAATCTCGATGGTGATACAATCTCCTGTTGCCCTTTCATGCCAGTTCTCGGAACCCGGTATGATTGACTTCTTGTTACAGGCTACGTGAATCACGTTAAGTATGTTATAAGCTCAGTGGGAATTGCGGACTTGACAAACCTTGTCCTAATTGATGGCCCACGTTTGATACAGAACTGCTAGGGACAACCAGCCTGCAGGTGGCTGGTTGCCACGAAATGAGCGACAGGGGTTGGCCCAAGTTTTCGTCCAAAAAGCACCTCCTAGTTACTCATAAGTCGCATGTTAATACAAGCATGCTTTTGATGAAGGTAGTGTCTTCGTTGAAGCAAGGGATGGAGTTGAAATTGAGCTTGCACTCGCATTGCATAGTCAGTAGTTCAGGATTTCGTTGTTACACCCAAGTGAGGCTGCAGTAATTTTTAAGTACCTACCTAGTTACCGTATTGAATTTTGTAGACTGGCCAGCGAACGAGGTTATTTCATGTTGATTGACGAGCAAATGGATCCGCGCGGCGTAACTGGCGAGATTGATTGACGCCATTGTTCAAGTCTCGATGTCACAGCCAGTCAGTCGTGTGTCAAAGCGACTAGCGACCAGCGTCTGGTCGAGGCGACGGCTGGACCCGTTCGGGTTCGTAGTAGAGAAACTCTGGCATTCTGGCATTTCCGTCAACCAGACATCACCATGGTGGATGGCCGCCGTGTCACCTCAAGTAGCGAATTGAGACGACGAGATCGCTCTCTCTCCCATACATCGAGACGCAGCGACGAGGATATCGCTAGTGACACAGACCTCAGGTCTTTATGCGTTGACACGATTGGAACAGGATGCCAGATCTGGCGGGTTCGGTGCAGCTGGTTGCATCCACAGTCTGTCAAGTGATGATGCAGGAGTCCACCAACGGGGAGCTCTGGTTTCTTAAGCAATGCAAGCTGCCCCGCTAGCGGCCCAGTAGAGCGGCACCTTACAGTAGCCCTAGGTGCGAAGCTCGGCTGCATGTATCTATGCGGCTGAAATGCAGTAGCGAGCTACCTTGGCGCACCCATTGGCGCACCCATTGGCGCACCCATTGGCCCAGACCTTGGTTGACCGAAATCGTCCTACAGGGAAGCGCGAGAGGGGCGCGCACAGTGTGGCTAACCCACGCAGCCAGTCAAGTTTCCGGTTTGGACGGTATCATTGTGTGAGGCAGCATCGGAAGGGCTCATGTGCTGTTAACAGGGGGAGTAAGTATTACGAGGAGCACGAGGCGCAATATTAAAACGAGGAATCGCGGCACAAAAAGCAATGGCAGTCAACAAGCAGAAGAAGACTCGAAGCGATAGCGATTCAGAGTCTGGACGCTGCTGTTCGATTGAATCTAGGCTACACCGACCATTATCCATCTGTGGCACGGGAGTGTGCAAGATGGACCAATTGATTCTAGTCTATTTAACTCTCAAGTGCTCTCTCTCTCCTGGACGACGAAGCAAGCACGAGAACATTGAAGCTACATGTACGGAATACGGAATATGTTATGCTGCCTCGCACGGCACGCTAGTGGAGCCCCCCCTGACTCCATCCTCCATCGCAGTTCCCCCCTCTGAAAAGTGCTGCTGCTAGTTTTAGTCAACCATGGGTTCAAATGCGCCCAGTCTAATCAGGATTGGCCCTGTGCCCAGTGGTGGTACTACCAGACTACCAGACCACTACTACCACTTACCATGGACCGCCTCCCTCCATGACCCTCCATGGCTGGCCCCATTGCCCCCCCCCCGTCCACTTCAGGATTTTTTTATTTCATCACAAGGGACGGTCTTTAATTGTGTGCCTCTCCCCCAACCCTCTCCTGGAGGACCACGAGTGACTGACGACTGACGGCTTGCAATCCCCTCATCATCCCTTTGCGCCCTTTTACGCCCCTTCCTCTTGCGTCGCCGTGTGCGTCCATCTGCACATTGTCCTTGTTGTGTGTCCTGCTCCCACCCCTTACGACGGACGGATGAGCACGAGCCTTGACCGGCAGCTGTGACACCTTGAGCATTCTTCTCCCTGAACGCTTGGTCATTGGCAGCTTTCCCTGGTCACCAAGGGCACGCTGCTACGCCACCTATCTATCAATTCGACGCCTCTCCCTCTCTCCTCGACGACCAGTTGTTAATCCGACGCCTAGCTTGCCCGCGGGGGTTCCTTGTCCTTCCACTTCCACTCGGTTGCATTGTCCTTGTCAGCTGAAGTCTCTAAAGTTACAACCAACCAGACCCTAACTCCACCGCCGCTCCCCCGAAGCTTTGACTTTGTGCCTCAGTCACTATTGTTGTGTTGTGTCTGGCACGGCCGTTCGCCTCAAACATTCTTCTCTTGATGTTTGGATATGAGATTGGAGTCTAATACTTTGTTGCTTTCTTACTTCATTCATTCCTGCTAGCCGCTATTCTTTTACGCCCCCCCCACGCTGTTACGACTAGAAGCTATTACGCCTCTGACGACAAGACTACGCACGATCCCGTTGATGGTGTCACGATAGTTGATAGACACTTTTCCGATTGAACACCTTTACATCCCGATCTCCTGACCTCGTGCACACGGTTCTGCTTGCTTCGCCGCGCCCTGATCTCTGACCTGTCTGATCAACAACCCAAGAGTCTAGTCGTGTCTGAACCTGTGGCGTCAGTTCTTGCCCAACGTTGCTGGGCGCAGCTCGCCAACATGAGCCAACAGCCTCATGACATGGGCTATCTCGACTACACGACCACTGCAGGTCGCTCGCCGACATCATCGAGACAAAATTTCATGGGAGGCTTTTCATCCGGCCTCACTCTACCCCGCCAGTCCCAACGGCCGTTCGATGTCCATCTAGGGTCTTCTGCTTTGTATCCTTCGGACAGAATCAGTGGCGGCTACAATCCAAGAGCCATGGATAGTATGGGCGGACCCGGCGGTATGCCAACCGGATATATGCTGGACAATGGGCAGTCATGGACCTACAACTCAGCCGGTGTTGCCACAGTGAATGGTGCCGTCAACGGCCCCGGCCGTCAACGGAGCGTGAATCGACGAGCTGCGTTGCCTCAAGTATGTCGTTCGAACCTAGAGGCGACTCCCACATTCAGACATGAAAGACTGACTAACTAATTATCTAGAATTGGACAGACCAGGGTGGTATGGGTATGGCTAATCCTGGCCTTCAGCCATTTCCAGCCGGACTCGGAGGTGGACAGATACACAATGGTGGACTACGAGTCGACCATGGCCAATCCCACACCTCTCCGGATCTTCGATCAACGGCTTCAGACGGCGACCAGTTGATACCTACAGCCATCGTAATTAAAAATATACCGTTTGCGGTCCGTAAGGAGACTCTGGCCTCCATCATGCTAGACATGAATCTTCCTCAGCCCTATGCGTTCAATTATCACTTTGATAATGGTGTGTTCAGGGGCCTCGCCTTTGCAAACTTTCAATCGGCTGAAGACACCAGAGTTGTCATCGAGGCCATGAATGGCATGGATGTCCATGGCCGAAAACTCAGGGTTGAGTATAAGAAGATGCTGCCAGAAGCTGAAAGAGAGCGAATTGAACGTGAAAAGCGTGAAAGACGCGGCCAGCTTGAAGAGCAGCACCGAGCGCCAATGTTGCACCAGCAAAGCTCCATCCAGTCCTTGGGCAGTATGTCGCAAACCCAACAGCGCGTTGCTTCTTCTCACTTGGGTACGATTCATCCCCTCTTCAAATACGTATATTGAGTTGCCTTTTTTTTGTCCAGCCGAGCTGATATGTGTCTTAGGTGATGTGGACTTGAACGATCCTCAGAGTTTAGAGTTCTATACCGAACTCGTAATGTTCAAGCGAGATGATAGCCGCGAGATTCTGGTCTTCCCTCCTGGCATTAGCCCCGAACACCGTCGATCGATCCACATCCTGGCCCATCATATGGGTTTAGAGCATCAGTCCATTGGCGAAGCCGATTCCCGCCAGTTAACCGTATTGAAACGACAACAGCCTTCACCCACCGCCAATGTTCAGAATGCGCCGGCCAACAGCTTGGATGCACATAAGCGTGGTTTGAGTCGCGCGGCCACTTTTGACTTCGCCGCCGATCGAGAGTCTCGAGCCGCTGGGAACAATTACTCCCATGTGCTAGGACGCCACGGCCCAATGCTGGAGCTCCCCGGCAGTCCCGATGGTAGTGGTCTGCCCAACAACCTGAGGGCTGCGAAGAGCTTCGCAGATCTTCGATCTTTTACGCCAAGCCCTTCACAAGCGTCATCAAGCTATCTCGGCCCCAGCTCTGGCATGAACAATATGGGTCCTGGCTCGACTGCTCGCTTCGGTGATTATATCGGCAACGTGGGCCAAGCAGGACACACAGGGAATCCAGGCACTCCCGGGCCCAAGGGGGATGGTCTCATTGCTGGACTAAGTGGACTGACTCTTAGTCCGTTCGATTCTAATCCTTTACAATCGCAGGGTAGGAACGCCCCTGGAGCTATTGGTAGCCAGCGACCAGGTGCTAGTACAAGTAAGCAAGGCGTGCCGGAAAGGCAGCCCCGTGGACCGGAGTGGGAATCTCCGGCTGGATTTGCTGGTCGGGGACGAGCCAACGGCCATATGCAGCGTGGTAGCGGTATGTCAAAAGCTAAATCAGATTCATGTAACAACGACACATGCTGATATCGTGCAACTCTCAGACTCGTCAGACAATGGCGCTCGCGTCACTACCAACGTGGGTAATAGTTCCCGATATCATTAACTTCTACCACTCGCCGAGAGTTGCTCACAAAACTCCATTGCGATACGATGCGAACAAAATCCGGCCGATCTTCCGGTTATTTCAGTTAACGATGCTTGTAATATTGGTATTTGCGTTCCGGTTTTTCGGGTATGACACGCAATTTCTTTTTGATAGTAGCACATACATTCTATCACCTCAAATTTTTGATGAAAACTGTTGGCAGGGGCAATTGGGATTTCTTTCCGGTTGCACATGCCAACATTGATGATAATGTCAATACGCCGATAAGAGTATGGGATAGCGGACCCGGATACAGCATATTTCAATATATGGGCGACCATTATAAGGCATGACGACCGGCTTCCACCTTCAACTTGAAGCACCATTTCCAGACAAGATCTACGAATAAGTTTGATCCCTTCTTTGACGATTATGACATTTAACGACTTCCACGTCTAGACAGCTGCGCCGGCTTCTCTACGCGATCGCTGTCCAGCGTGTCAGCATTCGGGAGAGTTTGCATCGGCGACGAGCACGAGCGCACTATACCCAGCATAATACCCTGTCTGCCGTCCAGATTGCAGCTGACCATGGACAATATGGTCAAGGCTTGTTCGAGCCTCCGCGCCTTCCGTTGCGGCTTGAGATGCCTCGACGTGATTGTTCGCAGACTGCGCGCTGATGCGACGAAGTGGAGGATTCATGGAAACAAGGAGCAAGAAAAAAAAAATCGCATTATGAGGAGAAAATAAGAGGAAAAAAAGTTTGTTTTTGGTGGTTACTTATCAAGTTGAAACATGTCGTTTGTTATTGTTGTCTTGATTTTTTTTTTTCCCTTCCATTAATTTCTGCAGAACTGGCTCGGTTACCCATTCGGCCTAATCAATGTTCGAGGCCGAGTGGCTGTCTTACATCTCGCCGCATGTTTGGGACCTAGACTTGCCTAAGTGAGAGGCACATGTATTATGCTTGCTGAGCGCATGGTGGCGTTGGAGGCTGCATTGCTGGACAACTCCTGTATCTTTGAACCAGTGTGTTGTGCAAATGATGGATGGAGGAGGTGACTAGTGGACGGTGAGCCCCGATCTCAGCAGGACTTGGGGTTTTTTTTTTTTTTTTTTTTCCTTCAATTATGGACGGAGGGTAGGAAGAATAAACGGCGGCTCCAGTTGGAAAGACATATGGTGACGAGTAGATTGGGGATGGAAAGGCTGGCAGGGTGGATGCATTCGAGATGGGTCTTTGTTTGGGAAGCTGTCCACGACAGACACGTTGTTGAACGGGGTTACAAGCGATGTAGCGGAACAAGCTGAGATTTAGAAAGCCAATAGTACTTCATGTCGAGCGTGCTCGTGGTCCGGATGCCATGGCTTATAAGTGCAAGACGAGCTACTAGAATGACTACCATACTCTTGCTTAGGAAAGAAACAGCAAGATACCCATATTAGGGGGTTGCACGTAGCTTATACAATCTATTCAAAATCAAAATGCAGTATGATTTCCGGAAACGGAAGGGGGATGCATGTGTATAGGTTTCGCCTCGTTTTTCTTATTTCTCGCTAACCTTGATGACTACCTTTCCAAAATGCTTCCCGTCAGCCAAATAGCCCATCGCATCCCTGGCCTGCGCAAAGTCAAACACCTTGCTGACCACAGGCCGAATCTGCTTCTCCGTGTAAAAGCCCAGCATCTCCTCGAACCGATCCTTGCCGCCGCCGAGAATGCCGCGCAGGGTGACGCATCGACGCAGCGCCAGCACATTGACATTGAGCCTATGCAACGCAGGTGCCTTACCGCCGTCGCCGCTGCCGCTCCCGTCCTCCGGCTCCTCCGTCTTGCCGGACAGATAGCCGATGCAGCTGATGACGCCGCCAAAGGCGACGCTGTCGAAGCTCTTGCGCAGGGTGCGCGCGCCGCCCATTTCGAAGATGATGTCTGCGCCGCGACCGCCCGTGGCCTTCATGACGGGCTCCTGCCATTCCCAGTATGTCTTGTAGTTGATGCCGTGGTCTGCCTTGAGATCCCGCGCGCGCCGGAGCTTGTCGTCGGACGAGGACGTGATGATGGTCTTGTAGCCTGCTGCGTGGGCGATCTGGAGGCCGGCGATGGCCACGGCGCCTGTGCCCTGGAGGAGGACGAACTGGGAGCCCGTGCCGTCTTGCGTGCCGTCTTGCGTGCCGTCTTGCGTGCCGTCTTGCGTGCCGTCTTGCGTGCCGTCTTGCGTGCCGTCTTGCGTGCCGTCTTGCGTGCCGTCTTGCGTGCCGTCTTGCGTGCCGACGTGGTGCCCTAGCGGCCTCGTCCAGTTGAGGCCGCTCCAGGCTGTTACGCCGGCGATGGGCAGGCAGCTTGCTTCCTCGGCCGTCAGGTACGGGGGCGCTGGGACGAGGGAGCAGGCGGGGAAGACGCGGTATTCCGTCAGCACGCCGGGCAGTGGGAGGCCGAGGCCGCTGGCTAGGTCTTCCTCCTTGACGGGTCCGTGGAGGTGGCTTTGGAGGAAGATGGACATGACGCGGGCGCCTGGTTTCAGGAGGGGGGACTTGCTCTCTATGACGCTCCCGCACATGTCGGAGCATGGGACGATGCGCTCTTTTTGCTGGACGCTGGCGTGGTGGTCATACTGGCCGTTGCAGACTGGGCTCTCGTTTGTTAGCGGTGGCAATGGGGAAAAAAACCATGGTGGACGGGGTTTTACCTTTGTTGTCTCGGTAATTCAGGCTCACTGCGTGTATCTTGACCAGAACCTCTCCGTCGCCGGGCCGTGGCACATCCACTTCGTCCATCTGGAGCTTATCGATGCCATCCAGGGCTGTAGTCCATTGCCTCATCTTGTCGGGCAGCATTGCGCTCGACTCCTTGTCGTCTGACCCGCCTGCAAGGAAGCGAGGGAGATATGGTGCGAAGGCCATTGTTCGCAAGTCTCACATGGAAAGAAAACGGCTGTCGATTGTCCTCCGTCCCGTCCTTGTCGAGCACTTTCTCGGAGACCAGACCTCAAGGTGGGAATGAGGCTGAAAGTGAAATGTCCCTTCTTGGATGATGTTTTGCTGGTTTCTGGCTAGTGATGGCTGCCTTTTTTTTTTTTTTTTTTTTTTTTTTTTTTTTTTTTTTTTTTTTTGGAGTTGACGCGGTATATGGAAGAGTTAACTACAGTTCGATGGCATGGCGTGCAATGACGTGTGGTGTGGTGTACATAACTGCAACTGCAACTGCAACTGTGGGGCGGCGGCAGTTGTCGCCCCGGATAACTCATATGGAGTCTTACCGATCAATACTTGTTGATCCCTTGCGACGTTTAATTTTACGACAGCATTCTATAGCAGAGCTTTTAGAAGAGGTGACAGTTCTCTGTTTCATTCGATGTCTTCCGGCTTGGAATGATGGCAGGCCCTAGTAGGAGTATCCCTAATCGGCGCTGTAAAAAAGCGCTGTATTTTTCCGCTTTCTTCCGGACCTACAATTACAATGCAGCTATATCCCACATTCTACGGAATATGTAATTTATATAGAGAGGTCTAGCAACTGCAACTGCAATAGCTATATATTAAATTTGTATAGAGAGCCTAGAACAATGCGTTAGCCTATTAAATATACATGTAATAAAAGACAACAGTATAAATTTCGTTTTTACGCGAATTAGCTTAGCTATAGCTTAGGTGTAAGTTATGGAGGAATTTTTTTTTTTTTCTTAAAAATGTAGTAGACTGTATTGTAGTAAGGGGTATAGCTCCTATAACTTTATATGTGTTTTACACTATACACTGACCAGCCTGTTATAGATTGTATAACAGGTCGTAACTCTTACGTCGAGCTCTATTACTATGTCTATACTAAGACCGTCAATAGGTAGGTAGGCAGGTACCTGAGGTATCTACTCATCTGTTATTCATGCAGTGGAACTAGAAGTGACTTTCCATTGGGGTAAAGTTACATAAAAAGGAATGTATCTTTCAGTGGCGTTCAATGCCAGGTAGCGTTGATAGATCAGGTAAAGGTCCCCTTAATGGTCGGTTTAATACCCCAAGTCTTTGGTTAGGTTGGGTGACAAGGGGAGGGGGGATAGGGGGGTCGGCTTGTCTGTATACACACATTAATTATCCCTAAGACTGCTAATCGCCTCATCATATGCTGCTATGATGGGTCCGTAAAGTTGGGTTGGGTCTCCTGCAGGCGTCCCGAAGTTCAGCTTCGCTGTGTCCCCAAACAAGATTGATCGAAGGCTCAGACAGAGCGGCTTGACGACATCCAGCTCCTCTGGGAATTCGCCCATGATGTCTTCAATGCCATGTACGGCCATGTCGCCTGCCTTCGTCCTGGCAATTTCCTTGAAGCTCCCAATCTGCCACTCCCTTAATAGGCTTTCCTTAGGCGGCATCCGTTCACCGCCAAGTCCAAGTCCATTCTTCCATGATTGACGCGCACACATCCAAAGAAGGACGTAGAAAAATGACTCTAAGTCGTGGCGGTAGGTGTGATCTATCTTGTGCAGCACCTCAATAGCCATAAACTGCATTGTGCCAGTCTGGTGCCGCGCTCCGCTAGGGCCACTGTCCATTAATTTAGCTAGGTCAAGGTCAATAAGCATGCCCTTAAAGCCATCTGCTACCTTAGGCTTGGTAATAATAATATTATTTGAAGATATATCCCGGTGGAGAATTTTACCCTTTATATAGAGGGACTGGTGTGCCTTAATAGCATCTTGCATTGACTCTAACAGTTCCTCTACTGTCTTATAGTCGCTAATAACACGGCCGGCTGGTGAGACAACAAGGCAGCAATAGATCCTGTTTTCCCAAGGGTCCTTGCTGCCCGTGTACAAGCTCGGCCTAGTCTTAGCGATAGTTAATTCCTCATTGAGTTTTGTGGCCAGCTTCGATCTCTGTCGGTTAGAGCGCCGCCTCTTAGATCCGGACGCGTCAGATGTATGATCGGAAGATGAGTTGCGCTTATTGCTAGACGTCCTTACACTTGCTGTAGTCGAGGGCGGATCGTTAAACCAGTTGTTTTCATTCCGGAACTGGTGACGTTCTAGAAACTGCAGCCCATCACGTATATCTGCAATAGTAGTAATCCGATAATGCGCTACTACTCTTGCTACCCCCTTAACGTCCCTCTCTTCCGCTAGCTTTAGTTGTTCTACCTCAAGCTTCCGCTTGTCTGATGCCCACGAGAATTTCGCGATAGCGCCCTTTCCAGCCTTAAAGCATGTTGTTCCACGACAGACAACAGCTTTCTGCCTAACTATCGGCATCCCTAGCTTAGCCCTTGTTTTGTTGCCGCTAAAATCGTTTAGAGTAACATAACGATAGTTATCCACTCGCTTAATGAACGTGTCTAGGCCCATTGAATCATCATCCATTGTGGCATACCCAACAATAGCACGAGCAAATTTATCCGGCTCGTTATGAATATCGAATGGCCCTGAGCTATACGGCCCAGACCGATCAAAGACCCAGAGCTCCATTATAGAAGCGCAGAGGGTAAATGCATGAATAAACCGGCGGGTCGGCTGGTCGGCAAAGACACCTCGTATATGGCGTGTAAGCTGGAGAAGAGTTGCTTTGAACTTGCTTGTGTTATTTGACTTCTTTTGCTCCCCAACGACGAGGACCTGCTTATACATAAAGGTTGCATTCGCGCTTGTGGCTGGCGTCTTTGTGGCTGGCGTCTGAAAGAAGATATCCATCTGGCCTTTCCGTTCCTTAAACTGGTTGGCAGTTGTGGTGGTATAGAGCTTGTTGGGTGCATTAGCTAAAGCGCGCTCTTCCAGTGAGCGAAGCCAGTCCCAGACCGACTTTTCATCAGTTGTTGCCGGGAAGTGCTTCCATTCCTTTCCGTTATGCAGAGCCATTAACTCCTTAAGCATCTTTCTCTGGTCTTTGCGCCAGCTCTTAGAGTCAAAAAACTTATTAAAGAAACCCCCAACGTTGCGAAAAGTGCAGTCCTTTATCTCGAAGAAGAGCTCTCTTTCAATAAGGGACCGCGTTTCATTATCAGCAAGTTGACTCGAGCTGGTCTTGACCGGTGTTCCATTGAAGGTCGGTGCAATAGAAGAGGGAGGAGTGAGGGCGCCGAGTGTTTTGACGATGTTGAAAACCACTTCCCAGAGCTCGGCATCAGCAACGTTGTCAATGACGCAAGTGACAAGAGGGCGAAGATGCTCGCTTTTAAAATATCCTTTCCGGACACCCCGATATAGAAGAAAAAGGTCATCAGCTAGATTCTCCCTTCCGGCTGTAGAGCCAAGTCTTACTGCGGCGGCAGTATCAAGCAGTGCCAATATAGTGCTTGCGATCGTTTCATGCTGATCGGCACCATCGTCGCGTAGTTTGTCGCGGAAGCGATCCAACGTACTATTGAGCGGGTGCTTTGAGATAACCTCGATTTGCTGCTCACTAAGTGTCATTTTGCGGCAAGGATACAGCGTGGCTCAAATGATTCTACCCAATCCCGATTCGTGGAGGTAGTGACAATAAATACTGATACAGGGCTCTTTTGGGTCTTGTAATCGGAATGTCGAGGATAAAGGCAAGCGAAAATAGAAGCACAAAGCAGACGCGACGGATCAAGGACAGGACCGAGTATGACTCGAACCACCCTTCTTCCGTGTGGGTCTTAATGCTGTAGGTCAGCTGACTCGTGCGTACAGGTCGGCAGGGGTGATTGAGCCCGTCCCCGCAGGTATCGTCAGGGGGAATGTATTGAAGCCTGTATTTCAAGGCATTTTGGTGTCCGCCAGGGGTCCGAGGCCTCGTTGAAGTGACTGAATCCGTTGAATTTAATGAATTTAACGATTTGAAGGTCTTGTGGTTGTATTGAACCTTATGGAATTGATCAATTTAACGTTGAACGCGATAAAATTGATGACTTCTAACAATAATGATGATGATGATAGAAGGCACTAGAAGCTAGTACAACAGGTGGGTCGAATACAAGCTAGCCCCCTGTAGGGAGTGTTGGAATCGTTATAAATCTATCGTGCGGTTCCGGCTGCAGGTGCGCAGGATACGACCGCTGATTGGTCGCATCCGCATATTAGTTCACCACTTGCAGTGGGCCCCCTCTAATACCCCCTCCGTTACTCCGCTCGTAGCCTGACTACAACACCATAATGCCTCAGGCATCTACGGATCCAACGGGTATATACGGAGAGTCCAGTCAAAAGTCCTGCCAGTTGCACGGACCCCTGTTAAGGCTGCACAAGACCCTAATTAGCTAACTAAGCTGTAATAATCCCATAATAAATATATAGTGGGCTTATCTCTTCCCTATATCCCTCTTTTCCCTCTTAATCTATTGGATTATAGTAGCCTTTACAGCTATCCATTAACGTCGGGCATCCACATACGGAATCCATCTATATTCGGAACGTAAATTTACCTCCTTTAACACTAGAAGCAGCTATTGTTATTGAAAATAATAGGGATTACAGGACTAGATAGAAGAGGGTAGTGGTCTCTTAGATTTAGCACCTGTAATTGCTCCTAGCAATTATTACGTAGTGGAAGCAGCAGCGGCCTAAATCAAGCTGTAGTGTATAGTACTAGATCACGTAGAGGCAATAGATAACTGTAATAGTGGTATCTTTATATTAAGAGCGCTGTAACGAACAAGTTAGTAAGGGTAGGATCTTGAATCTTTCTAGTCCCTTATAGACCTACTAACTATATTAGCAGGCTGTAGTTGCTAGAAGGGGCTTATAGGCTACTTTATAATTTCCGCAAAAAGATTTACTATATAAAAACAAAAAAATCGACTTATAGCTATATAAACGAGACGCCTATATATATAATTTAATAAATTCTACTAATAATAAGCAACCCTTATAAGCAACTCTATCTAACAATTATATTATTAGAAAGCCCTAATTCTTAGCTTTTAAATAGTATACTTCTTGAATTTCTACTATTACTAGTTATAGAGAAAATCGCTATTAAAGTTAACTATAGGTTAGGTAACTTTACCTTAGTCGATTCTAGATGTTTTGCATCTAGTAACAGCGATATCTCTACTAAAAATTAACGTAACAAGACCTAATAAGGGTTACGTAATAGAGCAACTAGTAGGTATAAAAATAGGCTATATAGAGTAGCTTATTTTTAACACTCCCTCTAGAAATGTAAGAAGTAACTAGTTCTATAAGCAACTTAGCTCCTTTAAAGGATATCTAAGTTAGAATCAACTAACGAAATATAGTACTAATAACAGAACTAAATAATATAACTAATAACATAACTAATTCCAGTAATTCTAGGGTAGTTATAGTTGAATATAACTAGTTATTGTTGATTGTTTTTGTTGTTTTTCGATTTTTAACTGTTTTTTGTTGCTTTTCGATTTTTTAAGTGTTTTTATTACTTTTATAAGCTAGCTAGAAAGCTCTAGTAACTTAATAAATTGTTAATGCTTTTGAATAGCAAGAGGCTTAGTTAGGCTATCTGCTAGCATCTAATTTATATTAATATAACTAACCTTAGCTATACCTTTACAAATCTTTTCCCTAATGTAGTTAAACTTTAAAAGGGTGTGCTTAGTTCTACTATACAACATTAGGTTGTAAGTAGTAACTATAGCACCTTAATTATTACACCTAATAGAAATAGGAGGGGTTAAAGGCAGCTTTATCTCCTTAAAAAGGCTGTAGAGCCACTCTAATTCCCTAATAGCTTTAGATAATGCATTAGATTCTGCTTCTAAAGTAGAAAGAGCAATAGTACTAGCTTTTTTCAATTTCCAGCTAATAGGTCCACTAGCTAGCTTATATAGATAAGCATAGGTTGATTTAGAAGAGACTTTGTCACCAGCAAAATCGCTATTGCAATAACTAAGAAGGGTCTTAAGTACTTCTTTACAACTAATAGAACTATTAGAGGCTTTAGAAGACTTTTTAGAGGAAGACCCTGCTAAAGGGTGTAGACTAGATCGCTTATAAGTGATAGTAAAGCTTCTAGTACCACTTAAGTACCTTAGGAGATGCTTAGAGGCGTTTAGGTGCTCTATATAGGGCTTAGCTAGGAAGGTTAATAGCCACTAAACGGAAAAAGCAATATCAGCCCTAGTTAGCAACATAAGGTACATTATAGTGCCTATTATGCTCTAATAAAGCTTATAATTGGATTTTAAGAGGGGTTTTATAACTAGTTGCTTTAGAATCCCCAGCTGTATTAGAATAGAAGCTAGCTTAGCATCTAGCATTTTGAATCTTTCTAGGGCTTTAAGGATGTATTAAGATTAGTGGATTTTAATAGACCTTTTAGACCTATTATGGGTAATTTATACACCTAGAAAGAATTCTGCTGGTCCTCTATCTTCTATTAGATAAGCTTTATATAATAGCTTCTTTAGCTTGTTAATATAGCTTAGATTTAGACTAATTAGAAGACAGTTATCTACGTAAGTAGCAATATATATAGATATAGCTAGGTTATAAAAGACTGCTAGGTCTAATATAAGAGGTTTAAATCTATACTTTTAAAGTAATTCTGTTAGAATTTGCTGCTATTCTCTAGGACTTTACTTTAGACTATAGAGGGATTTTTCTAGCTTAATTACTTGCTCTTTAGAGGGCTTATAATTACAGCTTTTTAGTAGCTTAGCTACTAATAGCAATGCTTGCTCTGCAAATTCAACGAATCTATTTAGGATTTCTATATAAATAGCTTCTTTTAGCTTGCTATTTAAAAACGCTTCTATAAAATCGATTTACTTAACTTCTTAGTTATTAAAAGCTGCAAGAGCTAATAATATACGCTAGCTAGAAGGAATACTAGTTGCAGTAAAGGTCTCTAGATAGTCTTAACCTTCTATTTGCATAAATCCCTTAGTAATAAGGCAGGCCTTATATTTAATAGGATTATTTTCTTTATCCTTTTTAAGCCTATAAATAAGCCTATTCTTTAGAACTCTTTAGCCCTTAGGTACTTAGTCTTTCCCTATAAATTTAAAGGTTCTAGCAGCTAATAGCTGCTTAAATTCGCTATAGGTAGCTTCTATCTAATGCTGCTTAGTAGAGCTTTTTAGGGCTTACTTCTACGTGTTAGGAAGTTTATCCTTATTACTATTAGAAGTAATAGCTGCTTTAGTCCTTGCCTTAAAGTATAGATCCTTAATTAAGGAAAATATGTCTCTATCTAAATCTATAGCATTAGCATCAGCTTTAGCTTCTATAGGTTCTATATTAGCCTAAGGGGCTTCTATAGATATAGGGGCTTTAGGGGCCTCTATAGCTTCTATAGGGTTACTTAGTAGAAGAGCTTAATTTTCTATAGGTTCTAGTGGATAATTTAGCACATCTAGATAACTAGAATAAGGATACTTAGGAGTATAATTATCTTCTAATTGCTGCTAGTTATTAATTTCTCTCTCTAAAGGATTATCCACTATAGAACCAATAGGAACCTTAGGGATGCCCTATAAAATAGGACCTATTCCTTCTATAATTTTAACGAAGCTAGTCTTTATAACAGCTTGTTTAAAGGGGATATATATTAGATATACATTAGAACCTAGTGTAGCTAAAAGTCTACTAGGAATAGTTCTTTTAGCTAGCTTCTGCAACTTAGATCTCTATTCTAATAGGATTAGAACTTCGCAATAGGAGCCTATAGCCCTTATTTTAGTAAAATTAGGCTTATAGGTCTTAGAAGGCTCTAAATCAGCTAGATATAGCTGTTTAGGACTTAGTAGTTTAGTGCTATTCGCAGTAGTATTAACTAAATCCACTATAGCAGGAAGGATGTAAGACTATAGATACAGAGGTAATTGTAACTACTGTAGAGTAGCATACAAACGGTTTAGAAGTACCCTTATAGCTCTCTCTATTAGCCTATTCTATTTGTAAATATAGAGGTAAGAGGTGCTAAAGTAAATACCCTTAAAAGATAGCTAAGCTTACAACTTAGTATTAATTTCTATACTACTATTAAAATAAAGGTGTTTAGGGTAGCAGTTATACTAGTTTTTTAATTCCTTAAAGAAGCCTTTAATATAGCTATAGAGAGTAGAACCCTCTTTATTAGCTAGATTAAAAGACTACTTATACTGTAATTTTCTATTAATTAGAAAAAGAACTAGAGGCCTTTTGTTGTGCAGTATAGGCTCTATTTTAACGGTATCTCCCTCTATAATATCTAAACATCTAGGGGGGTTAGGAATAGCATGCTTACTAGGTCTTCTAACAGCTTTAGCTTAATTGCAAGCTAGGCAGTTAAAATCCTTTTCCTTGATTTTTGTAAAATTAGGAATACCTTTAGTAATAGAAGCAGTCTTCTTTAGTAAAGGGAGTCCTATATACCCTAATCTAATATGCTAAGTAGCAGCTAATTCTAGGAGCTTCTTATAGGAAGAAGAAGCAGTAGAATTACTACTAGAATTATTATTAGAGCTAGCTTCCTGTTGCTCTCTATCTTGCTAGATCTCTTAAGAACTACAGGCCTTGTTTAAGGGATCTAGACAGCTATTTCCTCCAATATCCAGCAACTTAGGATTTAGACCTTCTAAATCCCTATTATTAGAAGGAATCTAACTAGGAGCCCGTTTAGGAACTAGGGCTAATGGCTCTATAGCATTGTTATTGGTATTATCTTCTTCTTCTTTAAAATTAGATAATTCCTCGATTTAGCTATATTCCTCTGGATTAAAACCAGGCTGTTGAGGGATTTAAACCTCTATAGGATAACTAGCATTATAACTGCTATTATAACTATTGCTAGCTAGAAATCCTATATAAGAGAGATTTGCGTGGTTTTTACACACTCTAGGGGTCTCTTGCCCTTTAAGCTGTAAGAAGAAACTATACTTTTTGGGATTTAGAAGCCTACAGTAGCTTCTATTAGCTAGAAATAGCTGATTTCTAAGGAGAGTGCCCTCTATTAAATAGTGCTTTAGACCACTAATTAGGTTAGTATCTAAACCTAGGCAATATAGAGCATCCTTTAGAGCTAAAGGCCTATATTTAGCTAGGTTTGTACTAACTAGTACCTAGAATACAGCAGTTCTCTGTCCTTTAGGATAAATAGGACCTCCTCCAGTAGCAATAGGCGCAGTTTTACCCTTTTTTATAGGCTTAAAAGTCCTAAAAAATGCCTTATTGTTAACTATATAACAGGTAGAACCTGTATTGTATAGTAAGGAGTTTTTAATTATTCTATTGGAATAGTTAAAAGAAGGGGTATTATTACTAGTAGTACTAGTATCACTAGTAGTGGATTCTGTATCTGAATCGTAAGAATTATCACTACTAGAACTGCTAGATTCACTATTGGAATCTATAGTATCCTGGTTGCTAGTGGATAGGTTATAACAACCTATAGCAAAAGCAGCTTCTTTATCCTTATTCCTAGAGTTTTTATTACTTCTTCTTTAGCCCTTCTACTTCTTCTTATTCTTAGAGGCTTTATCTATATCTTTATCTTTAGAGGCATTAGAATTATTAGAATTAGAATCGTTAGAATTCTTCTTCTGATTAGGAGGATTCTTTCCTTAATTAGCCTTATTATTATTAGAACTATTAGAGTTAGAAGCTTTATAACTAAGAGCTTTAGATATAGAGAAGCTTTTATCTCTTTATTCTTCTAATAAATTAGCTATAAGGAACTGTAAATTCAGCATTTTTACAGATAGACCTTATGCTCTAGCAGCTCTAATAGAATATCGCTGCCTTTTAGCCCAGCTAGAGAAGGTCTTCTTTAAAGCATCAATATAATAATTTACCTAGTTAATTAGATTGATAGCTACACTACAGAGCTGTAATCTAGCTAGTAAATTATTAAATTCAGCATTAAAGGCCTCTAAAGATCCCTTATAGTTCGAAAACGATAAGTTGTAATAACTAGCATATAGCGTACTACGTTGTATTTCAGCACTCTGCGAATATTGCCTAACTAGAACGTTATAGGCATCTACAGGGGACTTATGCCAGCTTATAGCAGCTTAAGGTCCAGATTAGCAACTATCTCTTATAATTATAAGGATAATAGCTTGTTCTAAATCTACTAAAGTACTAGCTATACTAGAATTATTAATAAATTAAGGGAATCCTAGGGCCCTAAATTAAATAGTTAAAGCTTGCTTCTACTGTTTAAAATTTTTAGGGCCTTTTAGCTTAGCAGCCTCTAGAATTAAGTGGACCTTCTTATTTAGCTCTTTTATAGTGCTTTTATTAAAAGCAGGCAGAAAAGTAGCACTATTAGAACTAGAAGGTTTAGGGGCTTTAAAAGAGACTTTAGAAGCTCTTTTAGAAGTAATAGGATCTACTACCTTAGAGGGAGACCCTATAGAGAGATTACCTATAGATGTAATTATAGTATCTAATTTACTTAGTAAATTAGCTATATTACCTTTATTTTGGCTTTGTTTTGCTTCACTATACCTAATGAATCTATTTAGGGTCTCTTGTTGCTTATCCATTTAAGCTTTTAGATTAGCTTACACATTATGGACTTGCACTACTCTTTCAGAAGCTAATCTAGCTTCCTTTAGAGCCTTCTCAGCTGTATAATCTTCTTCATCAGAAGAGGAATCTACTAGCTAAGGGGGGGACCTTGCTGGACCAGGAAAACTAGTAGCAGTAGCTAGTGTACTAGAACTACTACCCCTTTCAGGGCTTATGCTCTTTCCTTTGCCTGTTCCTTTTGGTGCTATTTTAAGGGTTCAAAAAGTAGCTAATTTAACGCTCTTTTATAGCTAATTATAGCCAAATTACAGTGGAAATAGTAGTAAATAACAGTAATAATTCTTACTAAATATAGGCTAGAAGTGCCCTATATTTTCAGAAATTATACTGAGATTTTTCTCCAATTTCTTTTATAACAGGTATAACGGGCTCTAAAGGCTGTGTTGTATTGCGATCTATATACACATACAATTTGTATAGCAGACTAGATTAACAAGCGGTTGCGAGGGGCATAAAACACAGGTGCTAGCTATTTTTAGCCAAAAAATTCAGGAGATTCTTCTCTAATTAGGTTCTAATAAATTAATAGAGACCTAGGCACAGCTAATTTAGGGATATCCAGCTAATTCCTACTTTAAAATCCCAACCAGTGGGATTACTACACAAATTAATTCTGCAACCGAAAACACAGGAATATCCGCGACAAGAGCTGTTAGGCATGCACTACAAATTGTAGTATAGCCACTAACAGAGGTGCACAGGGTGCACAATATAACAATAACAACAAGCGATGCAGTGCAGCGCTAAGCTTATTTCTTAATAGAAATAATTAATTAGGCAGTGCCTAATAAAACGATTCGTAGTGCGAATGTAATGTGTGCAGATGTGTATATTTTAATGTTGCGCAACAATAGAACCTAGCTATTAAGAATAGCTTCAAAAGTGTATATGCATAGGGTGCATAGAACTAGTGCAGGAGGTATAGGGTGGGCAGAATGAAAACACTAGTATAGTGGCTAGCAATGTGTGTGCAGCAGGTATTAATAGCTTCTAGCAAGCTACTAATAGCAGCAATAGCTGCTAGCGTAGGTCTTAATATAGCTTCTAGTGAGTAATACAGTACACAATAGTAGATTTCAGCGGGCTAACAGCTTGCAGATAGGTCTTCCGGGCTTATAACCTATTGAAAATAATAGGGATTACAGGACTAGATATCTAAGAGGGTAGTGGTCTCTTAGATTTAGCATCTGTAATTGCTCCTAGCAATTATTACGTAGTGGAAGCAGCAGCGGCCTAAATCAAGCTGTAGTGTATAGTATAGATTACGTAGAGGCAGTAGATAACTATAATAATAGTGGTATCTTATATTAAGAGCGCTGTAACAAACAAGTTAGTAAGGGTAGGATCTTAAATCTTTCTAGTCCCTTATAGACCTACTAACTATATTAGTAGGCTGTAGTCGCTAGAAGGGGCTTGTAGGCCACTTTATAATTTCCGCAAAAAGATTTACTATATAAAAACAAAAAAATCGACTCACGGCTATACAAACAAGACGCCTATGTATACAATTTAACAAATTCCACTAATAACAAGCAACCCTTATAAGCAACCCTATCCAACAATTATACCATTAGATAGCCCTGATTCTTAGCTTTCGAATAGTATACTTCTTAAATTTCTACCATTGCTAGTTGTAGAGAAAATCGCAGTTAAAGTTGACTATAGGTTAGGCAACTTTGCCTTAGTTAAATCTAGATGTTTGCATCTAGTAACAATGATATCTCTACCAAAAATTAACGTAACAAGACCTAATAAGGGTCACGTGATAGAGCAACTAGTAGGCATAAAAATAGGCTATACAGGGTAGCTTATTTTTAACATGTAATCCCTATTATTTTCAATAGTAATATAGCCCGCCGGAAAACCCTAAATTAGCTAGCAGAAGCCTGCTACTAACTCTTTTCCTTATAAGTCTTGATTTCCTTTATTATACAATAGATTGTTTAAATCTCTTAGTATCTCTTTCCTTATTTCCTTATTCGTTATTATTAGAGCTGTTAAAATTAATCTATATTATAGAATTACAGGAGGTTAGGAAGAAAACACCTATAAATCTATATACTGTTGTTTTAACCTACTTTTCCTGTAAATTTACCTTTACTTTTGCGAATTTTTACGCTTTCTACTATATAACCTTTTCCTTATACCTTTATATATTATAAAGTCTTTATAAATTTATTAATGCTATTATAGCTGCTGCTCTTTCTATCCCCTTAGGCTATTGTTTAGCTACTTCTAATAGTTAAACACTAAAATGCTACACTAAGGGTAATAAACTGCTTATAGAGTAAATTTCTGTAGCCTATAGAACTAACTAGCCTCTATAGAGCTACTTCTAGCCTCTTCTATTCCCTCTACAGAAAATCTGCTACTATTATCCTTTTTTTTTAGTAGTTTAGAATTGTTAATTCTAGTAAACCTAGATAGCTTATTCTAAGAAGGGAATAACAATAGTAACTACACTTAAGCTATAATACTACTACTATTTAAACCTAAAGAAGAATATATTGCTTTTAATGTATATATTAATTACAACAACAGTTTTAATACTAAGAGTAAAGGTTTTAAGTTTAAGGAGCAGGAATACAACTATAAAGGTAATATAGTAGCTATAGAGCTAGACAACATTAAAACTTATCTTATATTGCTTAATTTCTGCTGCCTATATAGCACTTTTAGTAGGCCTAGAAGTGCTAAGAGCACCCTAAAAGTTAATAAGTTTATCTTTAGCACTATTTCTATAGAAATTAAAGATAATATTAATATTACTAATGTAGGGCCTATTATAGAAGACTATAGTTAGTATTACTACACTAATAGAGCTAAAGAAAAGGTATAGAATATAGAAAATACTATTTACACTTATACCTATAAATTTGCCCTTAAAGGCAGTATAATAGATAAAACTAGCATTAAGGTCTCTAAAGATAACGTGCATTACTTACTCTAGTAGAATACAGTAATGTATATCTTTAGAATTTATAATAACTGTAAAGTAAAGCGCTAGAACTAGCGATATAAAGGCAAGGATGCTAAGGCATCTATAGGTAACGCTAGAGTGGCCAAAAGAGGCAAGATATAGGTAAAAGCAGCAGCTACTGCATACTATAGTAGTAATATAGTAAAAAGAGGTAAAGAAACCGTTACTGTAGATTTATCCACTAGTCTGCTGTTATAAGCAGCGTTGCTTGCTATCTGCTTCTCTAACAAATTCGGCGGGATTAATGGCACTATTGCAGGTGCCTTAGCTAGCATCAGCTGCGTAAACTTGCTCTTTATTCTATCGGCTAAGGTGCAGTCCTAGACCCAGCGTAACAGTCTCCTTTGGGAAAAGTGCAAATCTAACGCTAAGGAAATTATTGAAAATAATAGGGATTACAGGACTAGATATCTAAGAGGGTAGTGGTCTCTTAGATTTAGCACCTGTAATTGCTCCTAGCAATTATCACGTAGTGGAAGCAGCAGCGGCCTAAATTAAGCTGTAGTGTATAGTATAGATCACGTAGAGGCAATAGATAACTGTAATAGTAGTATCTTTATATTGAGAGCGCTGTAACGAACAGTAAGGGTAGGATCTCGAATCTTTCTAGTCCCTTATAGACTCTTTAACTATATTAGCGGGCTATAGTCGCTAGAAGGGGCTTGTGGGCTACTTTATAATTTCTGCAAAAAGATTTACTATATAAAAACAAAAAAATTAACTTATAGCTATACAAACGAGAAACCTACGTGCACAATTTAACAAATTCCACTAATAATAAGCAACTCTTATAAGCAACTCTATCTAACAATTATACTATTAGATAGCCCTAATTCTTAGCTTTTAAATAGTATACTTCTTGAATTTCTACTATTGCTAGTTGTAGAGAAAATCGCAGTTAAAGTTAACTATAGGTTAGGTAACTTTGCCTTAGTTAATTCTAGATGTTTTGCATCTAGTAACAACGATATCTCTACTAAAAATCAACGTAACAAGACCTAGTTAGGGTCACGTGATAGAGCAACTAACAGGCAACTAGCAAGCATAAAAATAGGCTATATAGGGTAGCTTATTTTTAACACTCCCTCTAGAAATGTAAGAAGTAACTAGTTCTATAAGCAACTTAGCTCCTTTAAAGGATATCTAAGTTAGAATTAACCAACGAAAATACAGTACTAATAACAAGACTAAATAACATAACCGATTCAGCAATTCCAGGGTAGTTATAGTTGAATATAACTAGTTGTTGTTGATTGTTTTTGTTGTTTTCGATTTTTAACTGTTTTTTCGTTGCTTTTCGATTTTTCGAGTGTTTTTTGTTGCTTTTATAAGCTAGCTAGAAAGCTCTAGTAACTTAATGAATTGTTAATGCTTTTAAATAGCAAGAGGCTTAGTTAGGCTATCTGCTGGCATCTAATTTATATTAATATAACTAACCTTAGCTATACCTTTACGAATCTTTTCCCTAATGTAGTTAAACTTTAAAAGGGTGTACTTAGTTCTACTATACAACGTTAGGTTATAAGCAGTAACTATAGCGCCTTGATTATTACACCTAATAGGAATAGGAGGGGTTAAAGGCAGCTTTATCTCCTTAAAAAGGCCGTAGAGCTACTCTAATTCCCTAATAGCTTTAGATAATGTATTAGATTCTGCTTCTAATGTAGAAAGAGCAATAGTACTAGCTTTCTTTGATTTCCAGCTAATAGGTCTACCAGCTAGCTTATATAAATAAGTATAGGTTGATTTAGAAGAGACTTTATTACCAGCAAAATCGCTATTGCAATAACCAAGGAGGGTCTTAAGTACTTCTTTAGAGCTAGAAGCTTTAGAAGAAAACCCTAGTGGTATAGAACGCTTATAAATAATAGCAAAGCTTCTAGTACTACTTAAGTACCTTAGGAGGTGCTTAGAGGCATTTAGGTGCTCTATATAGGGCTTAGCTAGGAAGGTTAATAGCCACTAAACGGAAAAAGCAATATTAGCCCTAGTTAGCAACATTAGGTACATTATAGTGCCTATTATGCTCTAATAAAGCTTATAATCGGTTTTTAAGAGAAGTTTTGTAACTAGTTGCTTTAGAATTCCCGGCTATATAGGGATAGAAGCTAGCTTAGCATTTAGCATTTTGAATCTCTCTAGGGCTTTAAGAATATATTAAGATTAATGGATTTTAATAGACCTTTTAGACCTATTACAGGTAATTTAAACGCCTAGAAAAAATTCTGCTGGTCCCCTATCTTCTATTAGATAAGCTTTATATAATAGCTTCTTTAGCTTATTAATATAGCTTAGATTTAGACCAATTAGAAGACAGTTATCTACGTAAGTAGCAATATACGTAGATGTAGCTGGGTTATAAAAGACTACTAGGTCTAATATAAGAGGTTTAAATCTATGCTTTTAAAGTAATTCTGTTAGAATTTACTGCTATTCTCTAGGACTTTACTTTAGACTATAGAGGGATTTTTCTAGCTTAATTACTTGCTCTTTAGAGAGCTTATAATTACAGCTTTTTAGCAGCTTAGCTACTAATAGCGTTGCTTCTGCAAATTCAACGAATCTATTTAGGATTTCTATATAAATAGCTTTATTTAGTTTGCTATTTAAAAACGCTCCTATAAAGTCAATTTGCTTGACTTCCTAGTTATTAAAAGCTGCAAGAGCTAATAATATACGCTAGCTAGGAGAAATACTAGTTGCAGCAAAGGTCTCTAGGTAATCTTAACCTTCTATTTGTATAAATCCCTTAGCAACAAGGCGGGCCTTATATTTAATAGGATTATTTTCTTTATCCTTCTTTAGCCTATAAACAAGCCTATTCTTTAGAACTCTTTAGCCCTTAGGTACTTAGTCTTTCCCTATAAATTTGAAGGTTCTAGCAGCTAATAGCTGCTTAAATTCGCTATAGGTAGCTTCTATCTAATGCTGCTTAGCAGAGCTTTTTAGGGCTTGCTTCCACGTATTAGGAAGTTTATCCTTACTATTAGAAGTAATAGCTGCTTTAGTCCTTGCCTTAAAGCATAGATCCTTGATTAAGGAAAATATGTCTCTATCTAAATCTATAGCATTAGCATCAATAGATTCAGCTTTAGCTTCTATAGGTTCTATATTAGCCTAAGGGGCTTTTATAGATATAGGGGCTTTAGGGGCCTCTACAGCTTCTATAGGGTTGCTTAGTAGAAGAGCTTGATCTACAGGTTCTAGTGGATAATTCAGCATATCTAGATGACTAGGATAAGGATACTTAGGGGTATAATTATCCACTAATTTATTGATTTCTCCCTCTGAAGGATTATTCACTATAGAACCAATAGGAACCTTAGGGATGCCCTAAGAAATAGGGCCTATTCCTTCTATAATTTTAACGAAGCTAGTCTTAATAACAGCTTGTTTAGAGGGAATATATATTAGATATACATTAGAACCTAGCGTAGCTAAAAGTCTACTAGGAATAGTTCTTTTAGCTAGCTTCTGCAACCTAGATCGTTGTTCTAAAGGAATTAGAACTTCACAATAGGAGCCTATAGCTCTAATTTTGGAAAAATCAGGCTTATAGGTCTTAGAAGGCTCTAAATCAGCTAGATATAGCTGTTTAGGACTTAGTGGTTTAGTACTATTCGCAGTAGTATTAACTAAATCCACTATAGCAGGAAGGATGTAAGACTATAGATACTATCAAGAAGTGGATAGAAGAGATAACAGAAGAGAGAGAAGATGAAGAAGCTTCTAGTGTGTAGAAGAGTGTGAATTGCTTGCTTAATTCCTCTAACTTAGGAGGGAGGAAGCGGCCTATATATAGCTAATTCTAAGAGAGGAAGAAAGAGAAGAAGAGAGGGAAAAACAAGAAGGGGGATAGCTAGATACCCGAAAATCCTGCAGCTTGTAGAGCGAGAGAATTCCGAGAGATACTAAGTGATCTATTGCACTGCCTCTATAAGAGGGGCTAATATTAGTGTGTGTAGAGCTCTATAACAAAGGAAAGATAACAGACTAGATAACCTCTGTTGTATTCTATCCTAGTCTACTACACCTACTTATTTCCTACACTTAGTTGTTGTAACTAAGTTCCTTTGTTGTGCTACTGTTGGAGTAGTTGTGCTAGTAACAGCTGTTGGAGCTGATGTTGCATAAAGCTAGCGATGTTAGTATCGCTGGTGTTAAGGCCACTTTTAGCACTAGTGTTAAAGCTACTTTTAATATACCCCCCTAGATAGGTTGTTAGTTAACAAGCTATCTATTCCTCTTTAGAGTCTTTAAGCTCTTTAAGCTTAACAAGACTTTCTATATCTACAAGACTAAGTTAATTACAGAAGGTAATAAATTTCTAACTAATAAGAGCTTTAGTAAGTCTATTAGCAACTATATCTGCTGTTAGTGTATAAGAGAGCTAGAAGAGGCCTTCTTTATAGGCCTAATGAAGCTAATAGTTGTAAACATTAACGTGTTTTAAAGCGGTCTTAATTTAAGGAATATTAAGAGTTACAAGACGAATTGTCTAAAGGTTATTGCATTAGATAACAGGGGGTTAGTTGCTAATATCTAGCTTAAGACCTAATTAGTTAAGAAGCCTAAATATAGAGATTAAGTCTTTTGCTGTTATAGAAAGAGCTAGAAGCTCTACTTCTGTAGAGGAAGTTGTAACTGTAGGTTGCTTAGTTGCTTGCTAACTAATTGCTCTACTAAAGAGACTAAAGAAAGAGCCTTATAACAATTTATAGGTTTCTTTATTGTTAGCGTAGGCAGCATTAGAAGCTACTATAAGCTTTTGTTAGTTGCTATTAGAGAATTAAATAGCAAGAAATCGAGTGAGAAAGAGGTAAATAACTACTCCTACAGCTACTTTATAGTGATATTTAGAGGGATTCTAAAGGTGCTTAGAGAGTCTAGATACAGCAAGAGCTATATTTAGCCTTATTATTGTAGAAGGGTAGTTAATAGAACTAACAAGCTTCTAATACTAGTATATCTATTAAGAAGAGGCTTATTGCTGGTTCCTTTTAAGTTATTGTTCTAGAATTAGGTAGGTTTTCTTTAGTATCTTTCTAGAGAGGAATTTGTTAGCAATTTTCTCTATATAAGAGTCTTGTAAAAGCTAGGTCTTTTAAAGCTTTTAATTGCAGATAATTTAAATTCTAAGAAACTACTTTAAATCCCCTAGGATCTTTATTTTGTAACTGTCTTAAAGTCCTTATGTAATTCCTTATGCTTTATCTCTGTTTTTAGATTGGAAGATAAGTACAATATTATCTATAAAGTAGAAGATAACTACTGTATCTAAAATTATAATGCAAGGGTCTTCTGTAACTACCTATAGTTATAGTCTTTAAAGAGTTAAAGAGAGATCTTTCTGCTAGAGATAGGGGGACCTTCTTAGGCTATATAGAGCCCTAAGAAGCAACAAAGCCTATTCTAGTTTTTTGAATCTATTAGGATAATTAATGTAAATAGTTTTATCTTAAAGACTATTAGTAAAGGCAGAAACAGCGTCTATTTAGATAGAATTAAGGTTGAATTTAGTTAGAATTGCTATAAGGATTTAAAAGGATCTAGCTGTAAGGGTTGCTGTATAAGTCTCTTTTAAGCTTATAGGTTGAAGGTCTTCTCTTATATAGATTCTAGCTTTAAATTGAGTAAGGTATCTGTGCTTATTGAATTTATACTTAAAGACCTAAGTAAGAGAAATTAGCTTATATTTAGTAGAAAGATCTATAACTAGTGTTAGTTAAAAGGTTTCCTTTTCCTAGTTATTGTTAAATTCCTTTGTTGCTGCCTCTTTAAACTTGTTAACGAATTAGTGCTGTTGTAGCTCTTTCTAGTTCCTAGGTTTAGGGGGAAGACTTTATTAATAAAGTCTTTCCTTTATGCCTAGTAGGAAGCTACTAGCAAAGGCGAAGTTAGAAGAATTATAGGTAGCTAGTCTAGCTAACCTACAAGGGTTGGTTAGTTATAGAAGAGACTAAGGCTCTAGACTTAGTATTAGTAACTGGGAAGGTTCCTGTTGTTAAAGAGATTCCTTATCTATAGAGGGTTCTATAGAGGAAGTGAAGTCTTAGTATTCTTCTGGGTTTAAAACAGGTGGAAGCTGCACTTCTATAAGTGTAGTTAGTTAGAAGTCTTTAAATTCGTTAAAGGTTGATTTAATATATACTAGAAGCTAGATTTAAACCTCTTGTTCTTACTGAATAGGTTGCTTTTTGTGTAGGTTGTAGAAGGAAGATTCGTTAAAAGTAATGTCTCTTACTCTTCTAATCTTGTTTTTCGTTAGAATCTAGATGCAGAAGATGTTTAAGGAATTATAACTAACTAGGTAACTAATCTCTATATAGGGTGAAGTCTTAAGTTCTCGTTTAGCTGTGTTCTTAAGAGCTTCTAGTGTAAGAGAATAAGCTCTACAACTAAAGGCTTTAAGGAAAGAGATATCTAGCTTAAGGAAGCTAGAATATCTAGTATCCTTATTGTTTTTAGAAAGCTAAGTGTAGAATACCTAAAAAGAGGTCTTCTAATCTATACTTTATTAAGGGGTTCTATTGTATAAGAACGTTGCTGTTTTCTAGAGTTTAGGCTATAATTTAGAAGGTAAATTTAAGGAAAGCTGTAAGGTCCTAGCTTTAGTAGCTATTATACCCCCTAATTTTTTAGCTTAACTGTTTTAGGCTAAAGTATATAGTGCTGTTAGCTTATCTTTAATTCCTTATTGCTAGATCTAGGTTATATAGTCTTATTAAAGACCTCTTTCGTTATCTTAATAGATAATATAGATATTTAGTTGCTACTGTCTCTTTATATAGTTGTTAAAGACTTTAAGCTTTAAGACTAACTCTTATTAAGTTAAAGAAAACAAAGGATAATACGTAATTATCTTTATAAAATTATCCTTAATTAGAAGAGCTAAATTAGAACTATTATATCCTTATTCTAGCTTAAAGATATTAATAAAGACTTTCTAGAAGGGCCTAGAACTAGAGCCTAGAGGAGGTTCCCTGTTAATTTTCTTAGTTGCCTTTAAAAAAGAACAAGCTTTACATTCGATTTTTATAAATCCAGTAACCTTAGCTTCTATAGTTGCTTCTATTAGGTGTTTAAGAGCTTCCTTGTTAGAATGCCCTAATCGTTAATGCTATAGGTCTGCTGAAGCTAAGGAAGTTAAAAAGGAACTATTAGGTTAATTGTTAATTTTATTGAATTTAATAGTTAGTTGCCTATAATTCCTTGTTGTTTAGAAGAGGTTGCTTAAGTCTTTTGTAACCTAACCTGTTTTTAGATTCTAGTTATATCCAGCTTGTAGAAGCTTATCTAGGCTTACTACATTAGTGTAGAATGTAGGAACAAAGGCAACCTGTTGAAGTTAGAAGAGTCCTTTATTGGTTCTAACAAGAACGCAGCTATATCCTAGAATAGAAAGGCTTAAATCTCTAGCAAAGATCTATTGTGTTGTAGTAGCTTCCTTATAATCTAATAACCTATCTAGGTTATTAGTTATATAGATGTTAGAGCTAGAATCGAGAATCTAGGAGTCCCTTAGAGGATAAGGGGTATTAGAATTGCTAAAAGAAGAAGATAGATTAGCAAAGGCAGAACTAATAACTAGATTTAAGGAAGAAGAAGAAGAGGATCCCTTAAGAAGAACATCGTTGCTAATAGATAGGTTATCTCTTTTTAATGTGTATATTACCTTCTTTATAGACTTATTGTTCTTAAGTTTTTGTTAAATAGATTTAATAGTCTTCTCGTTAGGTTTCTAGTCTTTTAGTCTATTATTGCTCACTAAGTAATAACACTTATTATACTTATAAGGCTTTTTACAGATGTATATAGGATTCGAATTCGAATTTAAATTCGAATTTAGTAGATTTAGCTGTTTTAAAGAAGAAGGAGTTTTCTAGTCCTAGAAGCTAGCAAAGGATCTGTTGTTATTAGCCTTTATTTAGCTTTTAAAAAGATCTGCAATTTAGTGGCTATTTAGTATCTTTTCCTTCTAATTAGGCTTATTAGAGATCGATTTATCTCTAATTCTATTGTGCTAATAGGTTAAAAAGGAAGGGTTAATTTGCTAAATAGCATTAAGGAAGTCTAAAGTTAGCTAAAGATTATAGGTATCTAGAAGATTAATTTACTACGCTTCTAAGAGTACCTTCTTGTAGGAAGTAATAAATTCCTTTATCTTAGTTCTAGAAGGGCTCTTTAATATAGCTTTATATTAAGAGAGTACTTCTTTTTTATTATCCTAAGATATTAGCTTTAATTGTTGTTAAAGAAGAAGGATCTACTTAGCAATATTATGCTTGTAGCTAATAGTTTTATAGTAGTTACTAACTGTTTTAACTATCTATTGTTAGATGCTGTTAAGGGCCTTCTTCTAGTTGTAGTAGTCCTAGATCTTTATTTAATATTATATATAGAGGAACTATAGAATAGAGAATTTATAGTTATTTAAATCTCCTACTATAGTAACCTTTTTGTTAATATCCTTAGGTATTAGTTCTTGTAGCTTAGTTAGTTCCTCTTTATTGTTATTTGCTGGATCTAAGTAGTTCTAGACTCCTTCGTTTGTTGCATATTTTTCAATAACTAAAATCTAATAATTCCAGTCTCTTACTGTATAAAGTTAGTATTAAGCTGTTAATCTAAGCTCTATAGTGAAATCTATAGTGAAAATCTAGTAGATTAATTAATAATAAATCTATAGTAGAAATCCGTTTTGTGATTAGGGTTGAATTCACTGTAGAATTTGTTGTTAAATTTAGTGTAAATTTAAGACTAAAAATTAATGTTATACTTTACTGTTAGATTTAAAACTAATGCTAAAAGAAAATTAAGAAGTTAATTTAAGGGAAATATTCTATTTTTAAAGATAAATTTAGAATAGAAGTTAGATTTTAAATTAGAGCAAAATCTATAGTAAAAATTAGGGCGCTTTTAGTAGTGTAACTACTTAACTTATTATTAAATTGTTGTAAGTGTTATCTCTTTAAAAGGGTTAATAACTAACTCCTTCTACTAACCCTCTAGGGTTAGGGTTAGGGTTAGGGTTAATATTATATAATTAATATTAAAGAGGTTGTTATTGTAGTAAATAACAAGAAAGATATTATTGTTGTTAATAACGAAAAAAGATATTATTGTTGTTAATAACAAGAAAAGATATTATTGTTGTTAATAACAGGGAAATTACGTAATATAGTGTAAAGCACGTAACTGTATAATAAAAAGAGTGTTATTAAAGATACTAGGTATTTATAATAACAGAATAATGTAAATAGCTTTAGGGAGCTAAAGAAGATAATAGAGTTATTAAAAAGGTAAAGATACTAAAGAAGAGCAAACTAGGCTTATAACTATTAAGAAGTAGATAGAAGAGATAACAGAAGAGAGAGAAGATAAAGAAGCTTCTAGTGTGTAGAAGAGTGTAAATTGCTTACTTAATTCCTCTAACTTAGGAGGGAGGAAGCAGCCTATATATAGCTAATTCTAAGAGAGAAAGAAAGAGAAGAAGAGAGGGAAAAACAAGAAGAGGGATAGCTAAATACCTAAAAATCCTGCAGCTTATAGAGCAAGAGAATTCTAAGAGATACTAAGTGATCTATTGCACTGCCTCTATAAGAGGGGCTAATATTGGTGTGTGTAGAGCTCTATAACAAAGGAAAGATAATAAACTAGATAACCCCTATTGTATTCTATCCTGGTCCACTACACCTACTTGTTTCCTACACTTAGTTGTTGTAACTAAGTTCCTTTGTTGTGCTACTGTTGGAGTAGTTGTGCTAGTAACAGCTGTTAGAGCTGATGTTGCATAAAGCTAGCGATGTTGGTATCGCTGGTGTTAAGGCCACTTTTGGCACTAGTGTTGAAGCTACTTTTGACAGATACAGAGGTAATTGTGACCACTGTAGGGTAGCACGCAAACGGTCTAGAAGTACCCTTATAGCTCTCTCTATTAGCCTATTCTGTTTATAAATATAGGGGCAAGAGGTACTAAAGCAAATACCCTTAGAAGATAGCTAAGCTTGCAACCTAGTATCGATTTCTGTACTACTATTAAAGTGAAGGTGTTTAGGGTAGCAGTTATACTAGTTTTTTAATTCCTTAAAGAAGCTTCTAATACAGCTATAAAGAGTAGAACCCTCTTTATTAGCTAGATTAAAAGACCACTTATACCGTAATTTTCTATTAATTAGAAAAAGAACTAGAGGCCTCTTATTGTGCGGTATAGGCTCTATTTTAACGGTATCTCCCTCTATAATATCTAAACATCTAGGGGGGTTAGGAATAGCATGCTTGCTAGGTCTTCTAACAGCTTTAGCTTAGTTGTAAGCTAGGCAGTTAAAATCCTTTTCCTTAATTTTTGTAAAATTAGGAATACCTTTAGTAATAGAAGCAGTCTTCTTTAGTAAAGGGAGTCCTATATGCCCTAATCTAACGTGCTAAGTAGCAGCTAATTCTAGGAGCTTCTTATAGGAAGAAGAAGCAGTAGTAGGAGAATTACTACTAGAATTATCATTAGAGCTAGCTTCCTGTTGCTCCCTATCTTGCTAGATCTCTTAAGAACTACGGGCCTCGTTTAAGGGATCTAGACGGCCACTTCCTCTAATATCCAGCAACTTAGGATTTAGACCTTCTAAATCCCCGTTATTAGAAGGAATCTAACTAGGAGCCCGTTTAGGAACTAGGGCTAATAGCTCTATAGCATTGTTATTAGTATTATCTTCTTCTTCTTTAAAATCAGATAATTCCTCAATTCGGCTATATTCCTTAGGATTAAAACTAAACTGTTAAGGGATTTAAACCTCTATAGAATAACTAGTATTATAATTGCTATTATAACTACTAAATCCTATATAAGAGAGATTTGCGTGGTTTTTACACACTCTAGGGGTCTCTTGCCCCTTAAGCTGTAAGAAGAAACTATACTTTTTGGGATTTAGAAGCCTACAGCAGCTTCTATTAGCTAGAAATAGCTAATTTCTAAGGAGAGTGCCCCCTGTTAAATAGTGCTTTAGACTACTAATTAGGTTAGTATCTAAACCTAGGCAATATAGAGCATCCTTTAGAGCTAAAGGCCTATATTTAGCTGGATTTATACTAACTAGTACCTAGAATACAGCAGTTCCCTGTCCTTTAGGATAAATAGGACCTCCTCCAGTAGCAATAGGCGCGGTTTTACCCTTTTTTATAGGCTTAAAAGTCCTAAAAAATGCCTTATTGTTAACTATATAACAGGTAGAACCTATATTGTATAATAGGGAGTTTTTAATTATTCCGTTAGAGTAATTAAAAGAAGGGGTATTATTACTAGTAGTACTAGTATCACTAGTAGTAGATTCTGTATCTGAATCGTAAGAATTATCACTACTAGAACTGCTAGAATTATCAGATTCTATAGTATCCTAGTTGCTAGTAGATAGGTTATAACAACCTATAGCAAAAGCAGCTTCTCCATCCTTATTCCTAGAGTTTTTATTACTTCTTCTTTAACCCTTCTACTTCTTCTTATTCTTAGAGGCTTTATCTTAATCTTTTTCTTTAGAGGCATTAGAATCGTTAGAATTAGAATCAGAATTCTTCTTCTAATTAGGAGGATTCTTTCCTTAATTAGCCTTATTATTAGAACTATTAGAATTAGAAGCTTTATAACTAAGAGCCTTAGATATAGAGGAGCTTTTATCTCTTTGTTCTTCTAATAAATTAGCTATAAGGAACTGTAAATTCAGCATTTTTACAGATAGACCTTGTGCTCTAGCAGCTCTAATAGAATATTGCTGCCTTTCAGCCTAGCTAGGGAAGGTCTTCTTTAAAGCATTAATATAATGATTTACCTAGTTAATAGGATCGATAGCTACACTATAGAGCTGTAATCTAGCTAGTAAATTATTAAATTCAGCATTAAAGGCCTCTAAAGATCCCTTATAGTTTAAAAACAATAAGTTGTAATAACTAGTATATAGCGTACTACGTTGTATTTTAGCACTCTACAAATACTGCCTAACTAGAACGTTATAGGCATCTACAGGGGACTTATGCCAGCTTATAGCAGCTTAAGGTCTAGATTAGCAACTATCTCTTATAATTATAAGGATAATAGCTTGCTCTAAATCTACTAACGTACTAGCTATACTAGAATTATTAATAAATTAAGGGAATCCTAGTGCCCTAAATTAAATAGTTAAAGCTTACTTCTACTATTCAAAATTTTTAGGGCCTTTTAGCTTAGCAGCCTCTAGAATTAAGTAGACCTTCTTATTTAACTCTTTTATAGTGCCTTCATTAAAAGCAGGCAGAAAAGTAGCACTATTAGAGGAACTAGAAGGTTTAGGGACTTTAAAAGAGACTTTAGAAGCTCTTTTAGAAGTAACAGGATCTACTACCTTAGAGAGAGACCCTATAGAGAGATTACCTATAGATGTAATTATAGTATCTAATTTACTTAGTAAATCAGCTATATTACCTTTATTTTGGCTTTATTTTGCTTTACTATACCTAATAAATCTATTTAAGGTCTCTTGTTGCTTATCTATTTAAGCTTTTAGATTAGCTTGCACATTATAGACTTATACTACTCTTTTAGAAGCTAATCTAGCTTCCTTTAGAGCCTTCTTAGCTGTATAATCTTCTTTATTAGAAGAGGAATCTACTGGCTAAGGGAGGGACCTTACTGGACTAGGAAAGCTAGTAGCAGCTGTAGCTAGTGTACTAGAACCACTATCCTGTTTAGAGCTTGTGCTCTTTCCCTTGCCTATTCCTTTTAGTGCTATTTTAAGGGTTTAAAAAGTAGCTAATTTAACGCTCTTTTATAGCTAATTATAGCTAAATTACAGTGGAAATAGTAGTAAATAACAGTAATAACTTCTACTAGATATCAATAGATTGCTCTATTATAGGCCTGGAAGTGCCCTATATCTTTAGAAATTATACTAAGATTTTTCTCCAATTTCTTTCGTAATAGGTATAACGGGCTCTAAAGGCTGCGTTATATTGCGATCTATATGCACATATAATTTGTATAGCAGACTAGATTGATAAGCGGTCGCGAGGGGCATAAAACATAGGTTCTAGCTATTTTTAGCTAAAAAATTCAGGAGATTCTTCTCTAATTAGGTTCTAATAAATTAGTGGAGACCTAGGCATAGCTAATTTAGGGATATCTAGCTAATTCCTACTTCAAAATCCCGACTAGTAGGATTACTACACAAATTAATTCTGCAACCGAAAACACAGGAATATCCGCAACAAGAGCTGTTAAGCGTGCACTACAAATTGTAGTATAGCTACTAACAGAGGTGTATAGGGTGCACGATATAACAACAACGAGCGATGCAGTGCAGCGCTAAGCTTATTTCTTAATAGAAATAATTAATTAGGCAGTGCCTAATAAAACGATTTGCAGTGCAAATGTAATGTGTGCAGATATGTATATTTTGATGTTGCGCAACAATAGAACCTAGCTATTAAGAATAGCTTCAAAAGTGTGTATATACAGGGTGTATAGGACTAGTGCAGGAGGTATAGGGTGGGCAGAATGAAAACACTAGTATAGTGGCTGGCAATGTGTGTGCAGCAAGTATTAATAGCTTCTAGTAAGCTACTAATAGCAGCAATAGCTGCTAGCGCAGGTCTTAATATAGCTTCTAGTAGGTAATACAGTACACAATAGTAGATTTCAGCGGGCTAACAGCTTGCAGATAGGTCTTCCGGGCTTATAACCTATTGAAAATAATAGGGATTATAGGACTAGATATCTAAGAGGGTAGTGGTTTCTTAGATTTAGCACCTGTAATTGCTCCTAGCAATTATTACGTAGTAGAAGCAGCAGCGGCCTAAATTAAGCTGTAGTGTATAGTATAGATTACGTAGAGGCAATAGATAACTGTAATAGTAGTATCTTTATATTGAGAGCGCTGTAATAAACAGTAAGGGTAGGATCTTGAATCTTTCTAGTCCTTTATAGACCCTTTAACTATATTAGCGGGCTGTAGTTGCTAGAAGGGGCTTGTAGGCTACTTTATAATTTCTGCAAAAAGATTTACTATATAAAAACAAAAAAATCAACTTACAGCTATACAAACGAGAAACCTATATATATAATTTAACAAATTCCACTAATAACAAGTAACTCTTATAAGCAACTCTATCCAACAATTATACCATTAAATAGCCCTAATTCTTAGCTTTTAAATGGTATACTTCTTGAATTTCTACTATTGCTAGTTGTGGAGAAAATCGCAGTTAAAGTTAACTATAGGTTAGGCAACTTTGCCTTAGTCGATTCTAGATGTTTCGCATCTAGTAACAGCGATATCTCTACCAAAAATCAACGTAACAAGACCTAGTTAGGGTCACGTGATAGAGCAACTAACAGGCAACTAGCAAGCATAAAAATAGGCTATATAGGGTAGCTTATTTTTAACAGAAATAATTAAAGCCTACCTTAAGGACACTCCTATAGGTAGCAACGCTGTGCAGGAGCAACTTAACCTCTACGTTACTAAAATTAACAAGTTAAATGAAAAGATTGACTAGGTTGGAATAGAGGCTAAAGGAGGTCTATCCAACAAGCAGTTTAACGAATTGTGGACTGCTATCTGCAGTATATACAACTAACTAGATAGCATAAGTTAATTTAATAAAGGTGTTAATAATATTATTAATAAAAATAAAACCCTACTAAAGGTTGCTAGCAATATTAACACACTGTAGGCAGAAAATAGACGCTTACAACACAAAATTAACTATATTTGCGCAGACTTCTTAGAACGCTTAGCTAACTAGCCTATTACTGTATAAAGCCTCTTTAGTAATAAATTTAGCACTATTTAATGTAGAAGAAGTGCTTAATTTATGCTAATTAATCTATCTTTAATGCATTTCTCTCTATTAATTCTATAAGAGACACCCTCTACAGTAAAGCTAACGCTAACTAAGGTAAAAACGCTAACTAAGAAGCTAGCTGTAGGTAAACTAGTAGAAACGCCTACTAAGCGTAAGACTAGTGCCTTCTAGGCAAAACTCTCCCTAAAGCTGCTAGGAACGTCCTTTAGCTTTACTTTCTAGAGAGAACTAACAGCCTACTACAACTAACTAATAATTTACTGCTATTAAGAATGCTTAGAGATTAGAATAAGCTGTATATATATAGAGAAATATCCTAGAGGGATTTAACAGAAAACTAGCTTTAAGATAGATTAATTTTTAATGCTTTTAACACTATATAGAATAAGCTTGCATAAGGAATATACTATATAGATTTAATAAATTAGCTTTATTATATAAGATTAATTTATAGGATTTAATATTGTTTAGGATAATTTTACGCAACTTTACTTATATATAGGTTATAGAATAAGCTTTAACGCTTTATTAGGTTTAAGGAAATCCGTTAATTTAATATATAGATTTAATAGTTACTAGATTATAAGTGTAATTTAGGTATTATAAGTGTATAGAGAAAAATGCATAAATATAGCAACCTACGCTGCAGATTGCACTACAACAACAACAATAATGCATGCTTACACAATAATACAACAACTACCTTTCTGCGCCTTTTATAACAGCTAGATTAATAAGTTATTTAGTTTAATCTAATACGCCTTCTAACAACTAACAATTAATTTTAGAACAGCTAGAACAGCTAATCTTTTTTGTAGAGGCAGCACTTATTACAGGATAATTATATAGACCTATAGGTTACTAGTGCATGTAACCGCAATTATATATAAGTAGTTAGAAGCAACACTTAGGTAGTTAGATTGAACAATTAACTATTATTTACTAGAACACTATTACTAGATGCTCCTTACAGCAACTCTTACGACTCCTCTTACAAATTATTGCATAACCTATTGAATCCAACAACCTATTATTACTTCCGATAAACCTACGTCGGATCCCACTGTAACAGTAGGATCTCGAATCTTTCTAGTCCTTTATAGACCTACTAACTATATTGGCGGGCTGTAGTCGCTAGAAGGGGCTTGTAGGCCACTTTATAATTTCTGCAAAAAGATTTACTATATAAAAACAAAAAAATTAACTTACAGCTATACAAACGAGACACCTATATGCATAATTTAACAAATTCTACTAATAATAAGCAACCCTTATAAGCAACTCTATCTAACAATTATATCATTAGAAAGCCCTAATTCTTAGCTTTTAAATAGTATACTTCTTGAATTTCTACTATTACTAGTTGTAGAGAAAATCGCTGTTAAAGTTAACTATAGGTTAGGCAACTTTGCCTTAGTCGATTCTAGATGTTTTGCATCTAGTAACAGCGATATCTCTACCAAAAATCAACGTAACAAGACCTAATGAGGGTCACGTGATAGAGCAACTAGTAGGCATAAAAATAGGCTATACAGGGTAGCTTATTTTTAACAATTGCTATAGGATAAATCGCAGTGTAAGTGGGGTCGCAAGATAGATTGCATATCACGTAGCACTATTGCCCTACACACCTCTTTTGTAATAGATAGCTTGCACACAGAGAGAGAGAACCTTTCCTTATATTATTCAACCATCAATTATTACACATTATTATCGCTCCTTTTAGCAGGCTTACTACCTCCTATTATTTTGCTAAATCTGCCCGTGATAGCTATCTTTAAACCGCGTTTTTTCGTGCAATTTAACTACTATCATTATAATTTTATTATTATTAGCTTTACGATGTCTAACTACATAGAAAACAATATTTAAGATGTAATACTTACTATTATAGAAGGCCTACTAATTGCTTAGGCAGTAAAGTAGTAGGTAATACTAAAGATAACGCTTTAGAACGAATTTAAAGGCTGCTAAACGCGATGTCGGTAGCACTAAGGGTCTTATTTATACTCCTTTAAGTTAGCCCTACAACTAGTTCACTAGTGCACTAGTATTTACATTAAAGAGGTTTAAATTCAGTTATCTAGGAGTTGTATCTAACTAGCAAAAGAGGCTACATTATATACCCCGTTAGATGCCTTATATGCCTTAGGCATAGTGTTGTGTTAAGGGGGAATTAAGAGGTATTAGCGACCCCGATATAAGTGGAGACTAATATGCAGATGCGACCAATCAACGGTCGCATCCACCCACGTGGGTGCCGGAATCGCACGATAGATTCATAACGATTCCAACACTAACACTAACTATTTATACTATTTAATCTTCTTGCTTACTATTGTTTAGTAGTATATACTAACAAATATCTCGCTCTTTTCCGATCCCTTTTCGCAAGTGACGTGCACGTACTACAGAGTTATGGTCTTGTGGGCTGCATAGTTATTTGGGTGTTTGGTTTTGAGTCGACAAAGTATCAAGCCACTTACCGAGTTGTTAAAAGTAAGAGCCATGCTTCTTGGTCGAGCGTAGTGCATGTATCGCTCGGGACTTACCAATTACCCGATGGCCGGTTCCGATCTAGTCTGCAGAAATATTGCTATCTATTAAAGGGAATAAACCGTCGACATCACGAAGCTATTCCCTTGACTGCAAAATAATCCCGCTGCATTAATAGATAACTGTAGGTCTTTGAACCTAGCATAACCTCGATATTTCCCTGTGGCATTATAGTCTCCAGCATCATATTTCATAATTAGGAGCAAGAAGACTCAGCGGCCGGGTCTTGCGCTAACCATTGAGGGGCCTTTGTATCCCATCAATCGGTGAGTACTTTGCCGGCTTCCGCGAGGGCCATATCGTCGGACCTGGTGGCCCATAAATATGTATTTCGAGGACGACGCGATGCGCATTACATCCAGATACGCCCAACGAGTCGCCCCCTACGTCTTGGCGTATATCCCAGGTGCTCTGGCTATTTGTGGAGAGTAAACGTCTTGGCGAGACAGGCTGTTCTGCTCATTTTGAGGTACGAAGTTGTGTAGAGTCTCGAGTATCTCACCCGCCTTGGCGGCTGGCGGCGTTGTAAAGTCTCATTCCACCCTAGACCTGATTGACGGAATGCTTCCACATGGTAAATATATCACGATCCCTTTTTGTCATGTTAGCACGAATATGGTGAGGGGGGGGGAAAGGAAAATGGAAAGAGGCCGAGACAAGAGCGAGGCGGACCAACTTGATTGCCGTTACCCCTCATCGAGCTATCAGTTGTGCCGGATTCCCAACCCCCCTAACCCACGATAGTTTGATCCAAGTGCTGGGGACATTAGCCAAGTATTTTCCATTCGGAGTATCTCTTGAATAGGGTTACATCCGCAGCCAGCCCATGTTGAGAAGACAAGGAAGATATCCCTTCTCGTGAGAAAGGGGGCCGCCGACTCCGATCAGGCCTGTGCAATACCTGTCATTTGACAACTCTCATTCACACCTAAATAAATGTCCGTCAGGAACAAGCCACTCCACAAGGACCAAATTCCACGTCCGCGGCGCGGGCGGCTGGAAATGGAAATTACTTGTTCGGAAAGACTTGGGTAGCATGAGACATGCAGGCTGGAGAGCTCGTAGCCAAGGTCGACCAGTCAGAGTTCTCTTTCTGATGTACGCCCGTGACAGGGGGACTGGTGCGCTTGTGGAAAGGCCTCTCTCATTGATGAGGGTGTTGAAAATACGGAGTAAATGTGAGACAACTTGGGCGTTGGCAACAACCCCCATTTCATTTGCCGGCGAGGAAAGTCCGACCTCGGCAAAGCGGCAAAAACATGGGGGAGGGCCACGAAGTCTGGGGATCCTCCACATTTTGTGACTTGCCCGATTGGCCAACATGATGCATTTGTTATGGAGTATGGAGTATGGCAGATCTGCATATCATAATGGCCCCAGATTATTCCAAATAAATTAATGAATAATAATGATTCTCTTGCAGGATCCGTGCTTCTTTAGGTTCAAAGAAGCCGCTTCTCTTCCAGAGGGACAGCTGTGTGCTCCAAATCTTGCTCTGGAAACTCCTCCGCTAGAAGATAGAATGCTGGTAAGCTCTTTTCATTCTCTTCTACGCTCGTTCTTTATAGTTCTAATTCTCTACTTAAAGCAGGTATATTACATTACATTGCCTATAGCTCAGTGCTACTCACGATCTTTGTACTACGAGAATATGGGTCTTGTGATTCTCCCCGCTTCCTGTCGCAGACATATGCAGACATATGCAGACATATGCAGACATATGCAGACCTGTTTCACCACTTGCCAAAGTAGGTCAGGAAATGCCCCACTTCCACGTGCCCCAATTGTTTCATGCCTCGCTTCTCTCTCAGAAGCAGCTGTCAAATGTCAGATGATCGAATGTATTTTCCCCATCGAGAGTCTGCATCTCGTGAAGATGCGGTCTAGATACCCCGGAGATTGTCACCCTGTTCATTGAGGGAGGCATCACTTAGCGCCTAAGAACTGCTCGTGACAGCTGGACTGGACCCAATGTCACAGCGATGTCTGACCACACAGACTTCTTCTCAGTCTCGTTATGTCTGGCGTCCTGTTGTTGGATCTGGCTCCGGGGACGGGGATTTCCTCGGTCACTCGAGATAGTTGCAATTCCCATCCTTCGTGTGCCAAATCAAGCAATGTGGAGCTTTCCCCCACTCTCTTTCCCCGAGCCTTTGCATTGACACGACGCTAATATATGTAAAGTCCGAGTGTATAAGTAGTCATCATCCCCAATACTGAGGTTGAGGTCTATGTTTTAGTCCTGTGAGTCCTGTGAGCCCCCGTTTCTGCCAAGTCAGCAACTGCATCTGCCTAATATAGGTATTTATGTGTTTCTTAGTTTGTTGACCAAGGCTTGCGGACATCTTGCCAACGTCTGCAATGTTTCCCAGCATCCCCTTGCTGACCACTCTGGCCTCGGCTTTCGCTCTTGGTGTTGTCGTCGCCGATTATGCGCAACATCAAGAAAGACAAGCATCCAAGGGAAAGGGAGTTACGGTCATCCTGCCTCATGCCACTGTCCATGGCAGCGTCAAGAACAATGTCGAGACATTTGCCGGCATACCCTTTGCCGAGCCTCCCGTCGGCCAACTAAGGCTGAGACCTCCCAAGCCGATTGAGCGACCTCTAGGCGTCGTTGATGCCACTGGCACCCCGAAGATATGTCATCAGATGGTGCTCTCTACCGGGAGCGCCAACTTCTTATCCAACATACTGGGCTCTATGGCCAATCTACCCTTTGTCCAGAATGTAACGGGCCAGAGCGAGGATTGCTTGACAGTTACTGTCCAACGACCAAAGGGCACAAAGAGTGATGCAAAACTCCCCGTGCTGTTGTACATAATGGGTGGCGGGTTCGAGGTTCGTGAACTCCAGTCCCGATAAAGTCAAGAGATTCTTCGAGCTGATCTTACCTGACGAAGCTTGGCTGGTCGTCAATGTATGACGGCACTAGCCTGGTCAATTTTGGAGCTGGCATCGACAAGCCCTTCCTTTACGTCGTATTCAACTACCGTGTTGCCGGATATGGGTTTATGCCCGGAAAAGAAATCATGGAAGAGGGTTCGGGCAACATAGGGCTGCTGGATCAACGACTGGCCATGGAATGGGTTGCAGACAACATCGCCTACTTCGGCGGAGACCCAAGCAAGGTGACGCTCTGGGGAACGTCGTCCGGTTCCATCTCAGTCTTCGACCAATTGATACTCTACGACGGTAACATCACTTACAAAGGCAAGCCCTTGTTTCGTGGCGCGATTATGGATTCAGGGAATGTCATTCCCGCTGACCCTCTGGACTGTCCCAAGGGGCAAGCCGTTTTTGACCAAGTGGTCAAAGCCGCGGGCTGCCCCAAGACCGAATCCTTGGCCTGCCTGCGGGCTTTAGACGAGACCAAGTTCCAGAACGCCGTGACTTCGGTTCCGGGAATTCTGTCCCCAAGAGCGCTAGCCCTGTCGTACCTACCGCGCCCTGACGGCAAGACCATAACTGCCAGTCCAGACGATGTCGCCCTCGCTGGCAAGTACGCCCCTATGCCGGTGATCATGGGAGACCAAGAGGATGAAGGAACCCTATTTGCCCTCTTCCAGCCTAACCTGACGACCACTGATGCGCTCGTCGACTACCTCATAGACTACTATTTTAGTCACGCCACAAAAGATCAGATCAGGACCTGGGTTGAAATATATGGTGAGGGAACTCAGGCCATCATCAACGGGAGTCCCTTCGGCACTGGTCTTTCAAACGAAATCTTTCCTGGGTTCAAGCAATTTGCGGCCGTCCTTGGCGACATAGTCTTCACTTTAACTCGCCGTTGCACTCTGCGGGGGGCGACTGGCATTCATCCCGACGTGCCGGCATGGTCATACTTGGCCACGTACGACAAAGGCACTCCCATCATGGGCACGTTTCACGGATCTGATCTCCTGCAGGTCTTCTATGGGGTCAAGGACAACTATGCTACGCGAAGCATACGTACCTACTACATCAACTTTCTCTATTCGCTGGACCCGAACGTCGGCTCGGGAGGTCAGTACCCGTCATGGCCGCGGTGGGCAGAGGGCCGGAAGATTATGAATTTCCTAGCCGATAAACCGGGGGTCTTGATTGACGATAACTTCCGGGAGGAATCTTACGAGTACATTTGGAATAACAAGAAGATATTTAGGTTCTAGATGGAATGAGGTTGAGGTTGTACGCATATGGAGAGAATGGAGGATATGAGTGACTGGCATGTATGTGAATTTATACCACTCGGCATGTATATTGCAGAAAGGCCGTTTTTCCCCCTCGGTATCACGCTCCTGTGTCTGTGAATATCTCGGACATCCGTATGAGACGCCCGTCAATAATCGAAAGCGCGATTATTCTGTGTCACAGATTAAAGGCGATAGCCATTGTCAGCGCATGGATCTCCAAGAACAGTTTTGACACGGTACGGCACGCATAAATCTCTGCCTCATTGCTTTAAGCCACATCATTCACGACACCAGCACCCAGATCTGCTCGTGTAAACTTCACGCAAGATTTCTAAATTGGAGAAAAATCAACTACCGCAGCCATAAAGTTTCTACAGATATTACATCACTACAATGCCGCATCCAAGAAGCTGTACAGATCATACCGCCTCGAACAAGCTCGCATTGTTCCCTGATGATGTCTCCTGACGACAAAATGCCTGTGGAAGGACAATGTGATGCTCACCGAGGCCACTTTTCTGCGCAAGCATCAGCACGCAAAGTCGATGGCGTGGTAATATTTGCCCCCTTCAATTTTCTGAATCGCGTCGTTTTGGATATTGCGGATGCTCGTCTGCCTACTCTTGGCCATTCGAGCACAAGTTGGAATCGTCTGAATGACCTTGTCCTCGAAGGTATCCAGGACAGGCCGAGCAACTGAGCTCCTGAGATGCTCAGCAGAAAAGAAATGAAGACGAGAATGGATTAAGCCAGTCAACTAGTTAGTTATACCATGACCAGATCTGTAAACGCACTCGGCATCTCAGCTAACTATGCCCATGCCCAACGGTCCGCTTCCCACGCAGCTCGCTTACGATAGACATCCTCCCTAAAAACCTGCTTCAGATCCGTAATCAACAGCACATCAAGCGGAAGCCTCGCCTGAATGGCCCCGACACCACACAAGTCATTCTTCCGATCTACAAACCAGCCCAGCGTACAGCCACCCACCCACGTCAGAGTATGAGAACCGTACCAGCCATCAAGATCTTCGAGCGGGAGAAGGCCGCCCAGGCCGTGCCCAGCCTTGACATGCACATCAACCCCGACGCGAAACAGGCCACCGGCCGGTCCAGCAAGAGCCGCTTCAAGTCCGGCCGCCGCTTCCGGGCCAAGATGATTCCGGAACATGTCCTCCACGGTCGCAGGCCTCAGCAGCTTGCCGTCATTCGCCAGCAGCGACTGCAGAAGCCGGACATAGGCGACGCCCGACATGAACAGGCCGTGTCCTCCAAAGGCTCCCTTTGTACCGCGATTCAAGTCCGCGTAGTCTCCGAGGACAGCAAAGCCCAGCGCGTCCGGATCCTCGGGGTTCAGATCAACTAGACGACGGCGCAAGTCGTCGCGGGTGACGGGGTGAAACTGGGCGTCGTTGCGTCCCAGCGGCGCCATGATGCGCTCCTGGACGTGGTCGTCGAGCGAGCGGCCGGTGACGCGCTCGACGATGCGCCCGGCCCAGTCGAGGCCGGTTCCGTACATCCAGCCGGCGCCCGGCTGATGGATGAGCGGCTCGGCGAACGCTTCCTCGACCGACTTCGGCCGGCCTTCCTGGGCCGGGGCGTATTTCTCGCGCCATTGTCTGACGGCCGGGGCGAGCGAGTCGTAGGCTAGGCCCGCGCTGTGGGTGAGCAGCATCTCTAGTGTGATGGGGCCGGCGGCTTTCTCCAAGATGGGCGTCTCTCCATCTTCCGAGAAGCCCTTGATGACTTGCTTGGACGCAAGCTCTGGTGCAACCGATGACAGGTCGCCCGTCAGGCTCAGCAGGCCGTCCTCGACGCATTGCAACGCTGCGATTGTGGTGACGAGCTTGGTGCCCGACGCTAGACAGAGGACGTCATCGATTTGCTGGGCCACTTTTGCTCCAGAAAGCAGAATGCGCTCGCCTATGGCGCTGTTGTAGACGAAGTCGCCCTTGGCGTCTGTCGCACATATCACGGCGCCGTTGATCGTCCCCGCCTCGATGGCAGCGCGGAAGCTGGACTCGATTGTTTCGCTCATGGCTGGGACTAGGCGCCGCAAATGATAAGATGATTGACTGAGTACAAGGAGTACAAGTGTATAAGGATTACTATTATTATTGAGATACGCTAGCTATCTGGCACTTCTGCTTGACTGTATAAGTATGCTTTGAATTGTATCGATTCCTTTGGCAGTGCGCAGTGCCAAGGCAGCTCTTGCACCATGACTGTTCTTTTGGCCATCAATCACGTCACGACTTGCGCTGCCCCTCTTTATGGTCTTTATGGGACATCTTCTGATCACGAGTTGGCTTGGTGTCGGCGCCGGTTGTGCCTGCGGGTAGCAGGAATTGATAATGACGGTACATGTACCCCCCTTATATATACGCAGCAGTCCTTCGAAGATATCGTGGATCCTGCAGTTTAAGCTTCAGTGCAACGGCAACGGTATTGGCCCTGTCCAGCCTGACTTCCAAGTTGATCAGCACTAGACAGCATCCATCATCAGCCAGACCAGACTCTAGATATGGTAGGTGCGCAAGAGCAGAGACTGGAGCGAGTTCAGCTCAGACCGAGCAGACATGTTTCGCACTTGAGCCCCCTCCATTTAGGACACGTTCACGTCACTTTCAGACAACATGTATTGATCAACCCCAGATCCTAGCCCCGTAGAAAGACACAAATTACGATGAATGGTCCTGGTATACATCATTTCAGTCATCAGAGTGTGTGGTCGCGTCAACGTCTAAGAAAAAAGAAGAAAAGCCCCTAAACTCGTCATCCTCCGGAAATAGTAGCTCTCAAGTCATATATGACAGCCAATGTGCCGTCCCACCTTCCGACACACGCTTCGAAAACTTTTTTCCAGTTTGTGGCATTGCCATGGCATTTGAAAACAATCAAATGGCATAACATTGGTCAAATATTGCCAGGGATTTATTGTATCTGTGGCTGGAACTCATTACCGCCACGCGCGTTAAAATCATTTCCACCGAAACTCCGGCTTTTTCCTGTTCCTATACACTCGAAAGGTGTGAAAAAAAAAGGTGATTCAACTTTCACTGAAAAGACGTGGATGCCGCTGGCTATTCGTAGCCCTGAGAGCCGCCAAACGACTGCAGGATATGTTCTGCAGATCGTACCACCCATTCAATCTTGCCACGCTCGACGCTTGCCAGCCATGGGTCGACGGGATAGCTAGTGTCGTAACCTGCAATCAGAGGATTCAGTCGACTGATAAGCAGCTGCATTGTCTGTGACACACTGCTCATCATTTCATGGAAACCTTGTTGTTCCCAGCCCTGAGACCTAAAGTCAGTAAAACATTGCTTTCATATAATGATCCATTAGCTGGCTGATTCAATCAACTTACCGAGTTGGGAAGACTGGTCCCAAAGGACCTGATCGCCATCTCAATCCAATCAATCTCTTGCTTGAGGCGAGAACTGAGGCGGAGATCTTTGGCGATTGTGGCAATCACAACGAGAAGCAGCAGCGGGGGCAGGTTCTCGAAACGGCTGGGATGCTGCAGGCTGAGACATCGCTGAAAAATCTCCTTCTCATGCCCACTCTGAATCCACTGAATCATGGCATCGTGAAGACGTCCGTCTTTGATGGCCTGCTCAATAACCTGTACACGACGCTGAATCTCCTGCTCCGACTCAGCGTCCGACTTTGTCACCCGAGAAGCAAAGGCTCCAGCAACGCTGCTGATCTTGCTTGCAGCAGCTACATCAGTTTGTGGCGCTGGATCCTGCGGGCTGCCAGCGTGCTGACCACCTCGCATGTACTCCGGACTTGCCATATACTGCTGCTGTTGGCGATGATGAGCCTGGCTGGGAACCTGGCTGGACTGATAACTTGCAATGCTTGGCTGTGTGTTACCCCCAACCATCATGCCGTTGTTGTTTGTATATCCGTGAGGACCGTAACCTCGTGGTCCAAGGCCCCCATCTCTGGAATGAGCTTGGACACCCGAAGCCCCAGGCAGTTCATTCACTGTTTGTTGCTTCAGTTTGAGAAATTCAGCCTGAAGCGAGGACTGAGACGCGGCCATCGTGGACACCATGTCGGTAAGGCGAGTTACATACGACAGCAACTGATCGATTTTGTTACTGTCAGCAGCATGCTGAGACTGCATCTGTTCCATCTTTTCTTGATACTGCTGATGCACCTCGCTGGCGGCCTGCTGGGCGGACTGACTCGCTATATTTCTGATCGTCGGGGACAGCCGTTGGGTGAGCGCGCTGGCAACCTCCTGCTGAACCGTGGCCGTGACAGATGTGCTGACGCGTTCTGCGATAGTAGTCATGAATTCGGCGGATCGAAGGGACCGATTAAGCGCTTGGGGAAGAGAGGCCTGAATCTCCTTTTGAATAGACGACGAGATGTTTGGTTGAAGTTTGTGCTGAAGAACATCGGAAACGGCCTTGGTAGCCTTGTCGCCAATGGCGGGGATCACCAACTCTGTGAATTGGTGATGGATCAAGGACTCCAATACCTTTTGCGTGTTCTCGTTGAGGACCTCGGACACCATGTCAAGAAGCTTGATCTGATGCTGGTTGAAATTCTCGTCGCGGAGTCTTGCACCTTCGTCGATCCTGCCCTGTAGGTTTTTCAGCAACGATTTGAGCGTCTCGGAGATGGCAGCATTCAAGCGTGTCTGCATTGTGTTGATGGCGGAATCGAGAGCTTCTGCCGTCACGCCATGAGAAACAGGAAGATTGTGGTTGCTGCTCGCGGCTTTAACGGTAGATTCCGCCTTGCCCGACTGAGCAGTACGTGCAGCATTGGCATTTCCATTCGCCGCAGCTTCGGCTTCTTTGGCAGCATTGGCCTTCTTTTTCCGAGGCTTGCGCTCAGGTTTCTCAGCAGGGCCCTCCTTGGATGACTGGACGGGAGTCTCTGCCTCCTTGGGCTCGTTCTTTGGTTTGACCGGAGTAGCAGTGGAGTCAGCACTACGTTGAGTACTACTTTCACTTTGAGCAGGTGTGGTCTGCTGAGGCGCCTCTTTGGTTGAGGGACGCGCAGGAGCATTCTTGATCTGCTCTTTTTCACTGTTGTTGGGCTCGATCGGCTGTTGCGGCGTCTTAAGCTTAGCAACAATCACCAAGCCCTCCGTCACAGCGTCAACGGCGTCGATGACCTTATTCTCCTTGGACCAGCCAAGTTCACATTGCTTGACGAGAACGCAAGCGACACCTTTGGAATGCATCGCATACAGCTCAAACAGTGTGGGCTCGTCGGCATCTTGCACCATGGCTGGGTTGGACAATATGTCCAGACTACGAAGCACGCCTCGGTTGGCGAACGAGTACTCTCGAACTCCACTGACCACAGCGGTACTATCCGGCTGCGGGACGGATGAGTCTTGAGCGACAAGACGCTGGATGTATTCAGCCTGGGAAACATTTTTCAGAGTGTACTTGGGGGCAGAAAGATGCGCAAAGTAGACTGAGTTGCGAGTCGGGTGGCCGATGACAATCATACCACTAGCTGGATGGTACATCACACTGCACACGGCATCTGACTCCTTGCTATGTGGCAGGTTGAACTCCTGGACAGGTTTGCCGAGGGCGAGGTCCCATAGCTGGAGAGTGTGGTTCTGTTTCATACCAACAATCATATAGCGGAGCGCGCCTCGTTTCTGGTAAGGGCGTTGTTTGTCAAGAAGGACAACAGACGTCGGCCACGCCTTTTCACCCTCAGGTGTCGTGGCCAGCGTCATCAGAGGTTCCTTAATCTCCAAAGATGAATGGAGAGGCAGCGGAGAGCGAGGGTCGGCATCTTCTCTGGTTGCAGTGAGGTCGCGCACATCCCAGAACTTGACTCGGCCAGATTTGTCAAGGGAAACGACGACTGTATCATCCTGGCTGAAAGTGAAGTCCTTGCCCGCCTTGCCAGTATTGATTTTGAGAGAGCATTGCTTTAAAAGAGCTTCGGTATCAACAACACGATCATGGCCAGCCTTGAACAACTTGTTCTGCAAAATGTATGAAGGCCAAATGAAGTTGATTGATTTGCCACGACCGACTGCGAAGAACTCGGGATGAATAGTGGACGCACGAGCTCTTGTTTTCAAAACGCCACCAGGTGCATCCCCATCGTGGGACGAGATCGGAGGAAGAGCAAATCCGTACTGTTCCAAGTGTGGATCCTCTATATGGTCCTTCTCGCCATCCTTGATCTGCACCCAATAAACGGTACCGCTGATGCCCGTACCAATGATAGCCTCGCGCTGGACACCTTCGTGTTCCGAAGGAGTCACCGAAATGGCAACATTGAAAATCCTATCCTTGGTGTCGGCAAAGACCTTTGCATCCTTGCCATCATCCTGACGAATGACGCGCAGACCACCCTGCTTGGACATGCCATAAGTCATGTAGGTCTGCGAGGCGGTATAGAGGTTGCGGTCAATTTGATCAAAATCCTTCTTGAGGCGGGCAATGTCCATGATGGACTCGTCACGAAATTCGGGTCGCACTTCGTTCATCTCTTCCTGAAGTGAGATGGAGATCCAAGGCTTCATGGGGAAGTTGTATACTCGGACTGGTGGAGCCGCTTTCTCCTCGATGACGACTATTTCCTCCTGGTCGGCGCTCTCCCAGCTGTCAGCCACTTCCTGAGTCAGACAGCCAAGGGTGTTGCCAGAGTCAAAAGTATCATTGACCCCAACAGCCTCGGGTGTCTCATGGCTGGGAATAATGTCTTGCCCGTCACGAATATTCTGCACAATCTGGCATTCAAGTTTCTGGACAACAGAGGCCGTAGCTTGTTCACCAGGCATATCCACGCCGGGCGAGGGCTGCTCTTCAATGGGGTCTGCAGTTGCAAGTTTCTGCTCAGCTCTTTCGAGGGCTCCCTGAGCATCTTTATCGGCTTGCCCTGCGAGGTCATGGATTGCATCAGCCACGGTCTCCTTGCTGGGCCTCTCCACCGACATGAAGCTGTCGAATTCACTAGGAGAAGTTTGCTTGGTCGACTGTCGAGTTGACTGGTGCGAATGCAGAGAAGAGGTACGATTGGCAATAGGCCGGTTTTGGTCAAGAGGACTAGTCAGAGGGCTACCTTCGCTCGCCGCCGTATGAGCCTGTTCATGATGCTGGGAACCAGCAGGGGAGGGCTGGTCCTTCTTGAGCATTTGACCAGGTGGTGCAGGACCTTGAGAACCAGGTTGAGAAGTGCTAGACTTAGGTGACGACTGGGCAAGACTGCCCATCAATTGCTGGTACAAAGCGGACATGTCAGCGGAAGGTTCCTGACTTTGTGGTTGAGTATATTGAAATGGACGACCAGCGGCTGCCTGGTTGAACGCATCAACATACGAGTCCCCGACTCCATGTTGCAGGTAGTGCTGGCTCTGTTGCTGGTAGGAATTTGGCTGCTGAGGTTGATGCTGGTACTGGTTGAAAAAGCGATGGGAGTCGGTGGTAATCTCAGGTGACTGTGAGGCAGCGCCGTTGGCTCGCGAAGTTTCGGTCAGCGCGGGCTGATCGGCCTGGCTAGGCTTTGGGCGATTAAGCAGGTTGAGCAGATAAGACGTCGTGTCAGCGGACGGTGAACCTTTTCCAAAAGGGTTTGTTTCAGCGGGCTGAGTCTGTCGGGGAGCAGCTGCTTGTCTAGCCTCTTCAGCATCGTGGGCAGCACCTCGCATCAACGCAGCCAAGAGACCGGTCGGATCAGCACCAGCGGGGGCTGGTTGATGGATGCGAGTCGGCGACGACGAGTACTGAGTCTGCGAAAAGGTCGATTGACGAGACTGGTGCTGCTGCTGGTGCTCGGGCTTCTGCACTTGCTGTGCCTGTTGTGGCGGGTGCTGTTGCTGTTGAGGGTGGGAACTCGAGCTGCCCGAGCCACCGCTGAACTTGAGGAGATTCAGCAGATTAGCCGTGCGGTCGGCGTTGGAAGCCATTCCGCTGTTATTGACGGGCGGCGTCGGAGCAGGAGGCAGGTCCATCAGCTCCTGAGGGACGTGATACTCAACCGGATAGAGATAGAAGCAAGGCCAGTCGAGATGGAAGGTTTTTTGGTGACAGTGACACAACAGCGGCTGATTCAGAAAGCACGGGCGATGCAATGCAATTGCTCACTTTACTGCGGGCTCCCGTATCGACTCGAATCAAGAAATCAAGAGACTGCTAGGCATTAGTTAGAACAACGAAGAGGGCGACAAGAGCAAAACTAACCAGGTTGTATCAAGCCGTTGGAGGGCCGTTGCGCATGAAAGCTCGCTTTCGCTGAAGGCGGAGGGTGAGAGGTGGGAGAGGGCAGCGAGAAGTTTATAAAAAAATAAAAAAAAAGTTTCGGTTTCTACTCCACGGATCCTCTCGTACGCACCAGAAGTCAAAAGGGCCAGGCGAAAGAGGCTTTCGAACTATGGGGGCGAGGAACTAGTCCAGCTACATGCCCAGCGCCCAGTGCCTTAATAAGCAGGGAGGGTTGGACCATCGAAGCCCAACATCGCTGCGCCCGTGCCCAGCCACCTCACTGTGCTCAAGCGCAGCCCCGATGCCACAGTGGACGTGGGTGTCGTGGGTGTCCTAGTTCCTATCATCTACTCCGTAATTACCTACCTAAGGTATCTATCGCGAGCCCTTCATCATCAGCAGCCAATGGCAAATCGCGGTGGCTCAAGGACACCAAGCGGTGACCAGCCTTGCACTTTCAATCTTGCTTTCACAGCCTTTTTTTTTTTTTTTTTTTTTTTTTTTTTTTCCTTCTCTAGTTTACCACGCACGCGGTGCCTGCGTGCGGCGCATCTTCGCGTCAACGGATTGATCGGACATGACGATATGCACTCGGTACTGACGGGTCGCTTATTTCGTGAGAAAATCACAAGTGACATACTAGCCGCAACGTGAATAACACCTTCTGAAATCACAATTTCGTAGGCTTTTTTATTTCACTGACACTGACCTCTTCCAACGGCGGCAATCCGCAACTCTCAATGCGTCCAAACAAAGTGGTATTGATATCTTGTATAAGCCCATCCCGCCAATAGACGTCCCCGCCAGTCAGTCACCACATGCATGAGGCGATCACCGCCCGAAAAAGGTCTGGTCCGCCACAAACTAGACACGGCAACCATCCCATCGGCACGTCGCCACGCAAATACGAAAGAAAAACCCATCACCTCGAGCACTCATACCATACCTCAAACGCGCAGCGAATGCCCCTCGGCGCTCCCCAACAATGTTCTGCCTAAGAAGGTTTTAAACAAGATCACAGCTCGCATCGAAAAAAAAAAAAAAAAACCATCGCTAACAAATCCCAGCTGGCTCCCTCTCCTCTTCATCCCGACCAACGCCTCTCCAGCCTTCATCTTCCTCTTCTTCATCTGCACCTACTTCCTCAACCGCCCCTGCGTCTACTGCTCGATCCTCCTCCTCATCCTCTTCCTCACATCATGTAACTGGTCCGACCGATGCTTCTTCGACTTCCGAAGCAACTGGTTCCTCCCGCGACCGAGCACATCGGGCAACGACGACAACTTCAACACCACCGTGGTACACATGGCGAATTCTACGGCTAGGGCGCTAGCGAGCGCTGCTGCGGACGAGATGTCTGTGAAAAGGGCGGAGTGGACGGGTTTGGGCGTTGAGTGGCTGAGGACGCTTTTGGGCAAGAGGGAATGGCGGATCGATTGTATGGATATCTACCTTCAGTTGTGATGGGGGTTTCTAATCGAGCGCATTCGGTATGTTGGTGTGGTGCTTGTGCATTCGGGAAACTATCTTTGCTTTATGGAATTATTGGCATTTTCGTACATTTGTGGCAGGAATGCAAAGCGAACGGGGCACAATTATATAAGACTCACGATTACTCCTAGAAACCAGGGGAGTAATCTTATTCCTAGCCCATTTTGAAAAGCACCGAACATGAATATATATAGCCCACTCTGTTCTTTTATCTACAGCGAGCATTATTACTTAAGACTTAATATAGTACACATAAACAAGTGTAATTATATCCAGTTATATATATATAAGACTCACAATTACTCCTAGAAACCAGGGGAGTAATCTTGTTCTTAGCCCATTTTGAAAAGCACCGAACATGAATATATATAGCCCACTCTGTTCTTTTATCTACAGCGAGCATGATCACTCCTAGAGCTTATATGTAATACCCACAAACAAGTTTATTATATCTAATCATATATAACGCTTATATACATTCCTTGAATACTTGGGAGCAATCTCTTTCCTTAGATTGTTTTGAAAGTAGCGAGACATTAATTTATACAGCCCTCTGTTATTCTTTCATCTACAAGCATCACCACTTCCAGAGTTCACTGTGCTACCCGCAACGATCATAGTCATGTCCAATTACATATATAATATTTTCATTCTTACTACATAAATCCATCCCATTGCATCCAAGCATTCATAACTCAATCAATCTCATGTCAGACGCTTGCTCGCAAAGGCTGCAATCATGCTGTGTCGTTGTCATTTCAAACACAAGAAAAATCTCTTCATCAATTCCGCCCTGATCCACCACTTTCTCGTGTGTTTATGCAATGTAGGAGGTTTGCCATCACAACACTTCTACCATTTCTGTACCTTGTTCCCCTGTTTCCACGTCTGCTGGGCCATCCACTACCTCATCGTCAACCACCATGTTCTCAATGGCCGCCGCTTTGGTGGGAACTGCTTCAACAGTGACTGTCTCGACCATTGTTTCCGTGACGGTAACGAAAGCCTTTTGGGTGACGGTGCTCAGCATTTCCACAGTACTAGTAGGGATGTTTCTCAAAGAAACTTCGACCACCTCTAGAGCGCTGGAGCACGCACCACAGGCATCAGATGACACCGGCACACTTGCCTGGTGTGTGACATCTGCAGCCTCTGTGGAGACCGTATCTGCCTGGTGCATCACACCTGAAGCTTCTTTCGAGACCGTATCGGCACCTCGTTCCATAGTTGCTCTAAGCGGAGATTGCATGTTAGTCTCGACAGATACCTGAGTCTTTGGCTCCAGAATCATCATGTTATCGGATGGGGAGCGATCCTGTGAGCCACCCCCTCTGACCGCGAATATAAGGACCAGTAGACTCAGAAGTCCTATCATGAGATTCTTTTGATCCTGCATGAGTACTTTGACTGCCTCTAGAAACAATTCAGGCAATGATGCACTCTCGTCTACACCTCTCCGTTCCTCCCGTCTCTCCTCCCGTCTTGCGCAAGCGTCGACTGAAGGTGACGCGGGTGTTTCTTGTTGCATAGAGAAATCGGAAGGGCGAGGAGGAACCGATGAGCTCTCTTCATGAGGTGAGGGACTGTGTCCATAGATCTCTCTGAGCCGTTCTTCATCCCGAGCCTGGCGATCATCGTCGAATACTGGACAAGGTTCGGCGGCCATCTCTGGCTGAGGCGGGACATCGACATGCTCTGTCACGAAAGCCTGTTCAGCTTCTTCTCTAAGCTGTAGCTCCTCGTCGACGGCGGCTGCAGCAGCATCAGCAGCGGCCTCTTCCTCCATTTGCCGGGCTCTCTCTTGCTCAGCGGCCAGGTTAGCCAACTCTTCCTGGAGTGTCATGTCAACGATAGGCTCCAGTTCGACATCAACACGCTCCATTTCCTTCCAGCAAGCCTCCCAGGCCCCAGCACGCATCAACCCATTACTGGCGTAGACTTTGACGCGAAAGACGCGGCCGGGACCAAGAGAATCATATCTGATATCCGAGCGGCAAGTTTTGCACCAGTGCGTCTTCGCAACGAGACTTTGACGGGACGAATGATTATCAGCTTCATACTCATCATCTTCGCTTTCAGGATCAGTTGTCAGAGTCATCTCGTTGGAAGGGCCCAAGTAATGGCCACATTCTAGAATTCGGGCCCTCCGCCTCAATGGCAGCTCCAGAGTCTCCAGCAATCGCTCTTCCAGTATTTCGTAATCATTTTGCGGGTGCGGAAGAAGAATACCACGGTCAGATATCGTGTCAGCAGTTCGGTCCTGTAGCTGCCTCCAAGACTCCCAGAGCGTCTTGCCCTCGGGGCTCAGCTCACTCGGATGAGCCTGATCAAGGACATGACCCCATGGCCACCGAGACGGCATTACAGTAACGTGCAACAGTACTAGAGGTGGCGTGTTTCTCTTAAAGCGAGGTGGCGTCTTCTTTGGGGAGTACTGAGCGAAGGCACTGGGTGAGCCGAGCCGCGAGACCGTTGGCCGCGGCGTACGGCGACCCGAGCCTGGAGATCCAATGACAGAAGCAGGGGGTGATGACATTTGCAGCGCCTTTACGGAAGAGGGTGATCGGAAGGGAGGACGAGGTGTGCCACGGACTGTGGGAATAAAATCCTCATCTTGGTCGGACTGTGGAATGTCTGAAACACTGGTAGATCGAGTCTTTGAGGGAGAGAATCTCTGTTTGTCAGACTCTGGCATCGAGCCCATGGAACTTCGAGGGCTGTTGTCACTGAAAACATCATCCTCATGTTCGTGCTGGGAGCTGCTGTCCTCGACATCCATCCTCTCTGCATTGTGTTGTTGTTCATTGTTTTCGAAAACATGGATGCGGTCTGCGTCAGCTTCACCGCCAAATGGCTGACGAGGGTTGTCGTGGTTGAAATCAGCTGCAAAGCTTGATTCTTCGTGCTCACGGTCAAAGTCCAGTCCTTTATGCTGACTTGGAGCGTCTTCAGCCTCATCTGGAACTTCGACCACAGTTGGCTGAAGGTGTCCCATGTCGACGATGGAGCTACCTTGTTCAACACTCAGCCTGTTCCCGTCCTTGGGATGCACATTCTCTGCTCCTACAGCATCCCCACAGTCCATCATGGGAAGAAAATCATTCGATAGCTCGCTGGCACAAGATCGGTCGACGTGAATCTCGAAGTCGAGGTCTTGGTGACGATTTCGTCGTGGCATGAACAAAGCGGAAATTTCGAAACGGGAAGCTGCGTGGGAAATTGAAAGATTAAAAAGGTGGAGGACAAGCCACCACACAACTTTTCAATACAGCTTGGTATGCAAAAACCTTTCTTGGGTGGAAGGAGGGTCCGTATGGAGATAAGCTGTCCAGTAGAAGTCGAATTGCGTGGTAACTATTGACTTTGCATGCAAGATTTGGGTGACCCATGGTGGTTGGTTGAGCAGCAGTGATTGTTGGGCTTTGTTTACATCTGTTGCTTGGCCGACCAACGGAGCAGTGGGGACAGGGGGGCTCACTTGCCGAGAACGACATGGCATCCGGAGATGCCATCACCACTTGCTTTTTCATACATAAAAGGATATTGGTGACCTTCTTTTGTACGAGATGTGATTTTGAGATTCTTCATATGTTTATCTGGGGAATTGACGCCTTTTCACGGGGCTGGAATGCGGGATCTCCCGCCAAATGTGCGTGCCTGTTCCGCCAGCATGGAATGTTTGTATCGGCACTTGAACCACGGCAAACGGCACATTGTTTCCGCAGGACTACTGCGTTTTGCATACTCTTGAGATGGGTAAGGTGTTGGGGGGGGGTGTAGGGGGGTGTTTCTATTAGTGGTCATTTGCCCGGCGCATGGTGGGAATAAGCCTCAAGTGATCATGTTCACTTCTTACCTAACAAAGACATTTGAGAAACACTATTAAGGGTCAATCGGTTTACTCGGCATGCACGTGGCATTTGACATGACCTCATCCGGTCATTAGCGAGGGTCTCATTTAGCTTGGCTACCCGCTACCGTTTCAATTCCCACAATAGTAATGAAGTGTGTTCAAAACGATGTTCAAAGTGATGTTTTGTTAGTGCTTCACAGTTCTTCTTTTGCTAGTTGCGGAGACGTCTACACTGTACAGGAAAACCGAAACAGGGCGGGCCGCAGAGCAAGAAAATTCAATGGAGAATTGACTGGCTCTAACGGGAAGATGAACACGTCGGGGATGATTGTTACGCCCCAAGGTGCTTCGCTTTCTCTGTCTATTTATGTAAATACAGTGTAACAATTAGACAGAATGTCTAGCATCTATGCGTCAGACCCTTCTGTCCATCCTCATACCCCAACCACAGACCCATGAATGGCCCCGTTCCTCGAAACCCGTGTCACTCAAGGGAGACAATGTGGGTGAAACATTACGCCACTTTGATCGTTATATACAGAAATTGAAATCACAAGAGTCGCCTATTTCTCCCAGCAAACGGTAAATAAATTTACACGTCCTCGCAGAAGTCCTCAGTAACGGTGACAGTCTGCGTCTTGGTAGGAACAGGAGCAGTGGTGAGAAAGGGAGTGATGCCCCAGCAAGCGCAGGCGGAGGAGTACTGGCTAGCGTCCTTGCAGGAAGAAGCGTAAGCAGGGACAGCAGTGGGGGACTCGGCGGTAGCACGCCTGTTCTTGTTGGCAGACGCATAGGGCTCAACGGTGACCGTGACGGTGACAGTACTATCAAGAAATGTTAGTTGAGTTGGTCGACGTCTTGAACATGAGCATCTCATCGGGTTATCGAGGGTCCATCCGCCTCGTGATGCCATGGACTGTTATGGCTAGTAGACGTGACATACGTTGCATTAGAGAAGATGGTGGTCTTCATGAAACTGGAGCAATCGGCCCTGCGGGAAGACAGAGGAGTGAGGCCATTACGAGTACCGGTAACCTGGCGAGCGCAGTTGTCACCACCACAGTGGCCATCACGGGCATCGATAGCGCCAGCAACGGCGGCGGCAACGAAGGAGAGGACAACGAAGGCCTTCATTCTGAGCGTGTACGAGACAACAGCTGTCTTGTTGGATATGATGGCGACTTGATATTGGTCTGCGAAGAGTGAGTCTTGTGGGAATTCGGTGACGAGGCAAGAAGTGTACGAACGAAGTAGGGTCGCGGCCTCGGCTTATATATGAGGATCAAGAAGGACAACCTTTCTCAATATTCCATCTCTAGCACGCTGGGGCTTTCCAGAGAGCTAGGATTGGTGACTCCATTCGATGCATGTTTTGAATCTTGGCGGATGCAGCCGAACCGACAGCAAGCTGGATACAATCTCATACTGTCAGCCCTTTGGTTACATTTGTTGGGCGCGTAACAATGTCAAAAAATAAACAACGACCAAGGTTAGGGGGCCCATACCAGCTGCACAGCTGAATTAGGCCAGCCATATGTTGTACGACAGTCTCAGTGCCTGATCTTGCTCCAAGAAACGATGCCCCGTTTAGAATGAGAGACCGGAAGAAAGGACAAAAGTACGGCAGAGAGGGGGGACTCGGGCAGTGTCGATTCCCGCCTATCAGATGCATCACCTCCCGCTTAACGCATGTACCTGAGAGGCAGCAATGGAATGTGGTTCGCAAAAAGCCCGGTCATTAATTGTCATTAATTCCTTTCACATCGGACGATTTGGTGCCAGTCAATTAATTGCGTGGAGATCTCCGGCCAGTCCTAACCAGGCAATTCGCACTTAAAGTTCCACGGAAAGTCGAGGCTTGCCCCTGGTACCCCTGCCTGGAACTGAGCGGTGTTACGGTGGTATTTACGGATACAGGGGCGACGACTGTTGATGCAACCGACGCCATACCATGTACGGACTTCGGAGTATTATGTAGCGAGGGCTTGGAGCTGTGTTAAGCTGTGTCCTCACAGTCGGCTGGGGATTGAGACCCGGCTGCGTGCGCTCGGATCCTGTCTCCTCTGTTCTTTGCAGTCTCGGCCGTCAAAACGAACCATTCGACTAATCGTCTCGTCACAGGGAGCAGCAGAGGGACGGGCGAGTGCGGAGAATCTGGGCTGCCTCAAAGCAAAGATTCAATCGAAAGCGGCTATCAAGAGTAGAGGCTGTACCGAATCGACCACGTACGATTGCATGCCGACTTGTTCTTCAACAGTACAATAACCTTAATAAGACATGGCGTACTGCGAGAATCCCGGGCGATGGGCCATGTAAGTTCCCGAGGCTGTATTCCTCAAGGCAGTTGACCTGTCTGGTGTTAAAAAAAAATTGACATTAAATTCCTCGGCCGAAAACATAACACGACGCTAGTATGTGGGGAAGCCACCGCCACCGCCAGTGTGACATAACACAGCGGTCGCTCCTGTCTCGACCACCCTTGTAACCCCTAATTGACAGAACTGGAAGGCACGAACTGTCTGGTCCTGTCGAAAAAAGTCAGGCTGCCCTCACGTACTGGTTCTTCTTCTTCTTCTTCTACATGGGCCTGCGGCTGCCAAAATGGTCACATGCCATAATACAGCCAATATTGACTCCTAGCCTTATTGTTAGTGTCATTGATTGCAATACCCTGCCTGGGTCCCCGGCTGGAGCTGGACAGTGGAGGCCCTCCGCAATGCTCGATTAGGATTCTCTGCGGGGACAGTCTTCCCCGCTCTTGTATTGGTATTTGTATTTGTATTTGCCGAGGGGACTTTGAGGAAATATTGTCTCTTGTTTTTATTTCAGTCAAGACATCGGGGCTCTCGGCAACTGCAAAAGCACCCAGACTGTGCTACCCAATTGAATGTCTTTGAGTCAGCTGAATTGTGCAGCCTCAAACAATCTGGGCACACATACTCGGTCGAGGCGAGATGACATCTCCATGGCCACAGCTGACCCATTCTTCTTGCCCTCCCCTGGTAGTCTTGGTGAAGGCATTTCCCAAGTATTCGGCGCTGGTGATGCATCCGACTGCGGAGGACAATCTCGCGTCTTGCAAGAGCACACATTCCTGGGGTCATGTACGCCTTTTGTTGGTGGCCGAACAAGACAACTTCATGCCAACCAGATGCGAAGCCGCGGCGTCCAGCACCAGATCAGTCCTGGACTCCTGTCTCACCGTCGCCTATTCAGCCAAACACATACTGTACGATGCCTGTATTAAGATTAAGATATTACATTTCATTGCAACCCGTTAGCGAAAAACGGTAGGCCCTGTAACGGCTGCTGCCGGATCGCGAGTTACATCTGCAATCAGCGACTGCGCTCTCGACTTCGTCTCTTCCATGACTTTGGATTTAAGCAGGAGTAACCAATGAGCTCAGCGGTACCGAGCCGAATGCCACGTATAGTACGGAGGAGTCAAAACACAATCTGCATAAGTCATCGCCATCGCAAGAGCGTGCTTGACAGAAATTGTCAGATAGCATCGCGCACCACGATGCAGTGAATGCACCGCCCTGATTTTCGGCAGGAGCTCAGTCATAGTTCTTAGACTCTACATCAGGTATTTATTAGACCTCCAATACGACCTTGGTGAGAGTCACCGCGAGAACTAATATTACCAGCAAGGCCTTGCAGAATTAGCAACTATCACCGACCTCTCGCCAAAAAGCATATGGAGGTGTAGAACCCAAAGCGAAAGAGGAACCTCTCTACTTATTTTTCCCGCAGAGGCACTTCTGTTATGAGCAACGTGAGCCTTGCCTTGCGCAAGCGCACTAGGTTGGTATAATTTCTCTGCAATACTACTATATCCTTAATATCACAACAGCCCTAAACTGACAATGTATTTAGAAATTAGTTACGAAAGCTAGGCAGAATCAGTATGCACGCTGGTATATTGACCAAAGCTTAGTCTTTTCTAGGTGTACAGCGCACGTAGTGTGTGGGGGGTCAGGGGCGAGGCCCTTGGAGGTGCCACCGGTCGGTGACGAGTGCGGGCCACTCTACAGAGAAACCCTCACTTTCCTGGGCTAATAATAGTTACTGTTGGCTTAGGGGCACACAGCCACTATATTGCAAGGGTCTATAAGGAAGAGGGCGTTAAAGGTGTTGAGTGTTGACGCCATTGATGTGGATTCTGATGGCACGGTTAGAGAAATGCTACGACAATTAATATATGTCACTTTTGTATATAATTTTTGTACTAGAGGTACTTAAGAGGAAGAGAGAGAGGACGAGGGACAGGAAGAGGGCGTTGAGAGTCTTGACGTAATTGATGTGGATGCTGACAATACGGTTGCGGATTGCGATGGGAATCGATATGTCACATTTTTATATAGTCGTATTCTATTCCGTAGAGGTACGTAACTGTACCCTTGTTTTGCCCGCTTTCTCTCTTGCTACAGCATTTTTAAAATGACTCTCCGTCCTCCGTAAAGGCTATTAGTTTACTTTAAGCAAGTCCCGCTTTGCCCTCTACTCTTATACTCATCTTTGCTTAACCTCTATAGTCCATCGGAAAGTCATCTAGATTACTCCAGCTTCCTTTCTACCACTGCAGCCGCCGGGCATGTCCCACGCCTATCATGGCCCTCGGTGACAAGATATATCCTACCCACTTTCTCGTCAACTACGAGGTCGTCAAGCCACTCGTCATGATATAGACAATGCGCTTCAACGATGTCGTAGACGGCGATAAACTCAACGATGCACTCTGCCGCCTCTTTGAGATAGGCGACTGGGTTGAACTCAGCGGGGCGGATTCGTTCATGCAAGGGGAAGAATCCTGAGATTCATGTGCCGTCAGAATTCACTTCTGCCCAGCCGGCGGTGGTATACTCGCAAGACGTCTTCGGCATGAGCATAAACAAAACATCGGCTTGCCAAACAACTCCCTCGCACGACTGCACAGGCGTGTATCTAGCTCTCCGCGGCGTCATTTCTCTCACTGACTACACGACGCGGATGCGCGATAAAGATTAGCCTCTTTGTCACTGGCTTAACGAAATCCTAAGGGTACATAGTGGGGGGAGGCATGCTCCTTTCACGATGTGTCTGGGCTAATACCCTGCTTAGGGCTGAAAGCTGCGTGTTGAGAAAGAAAGGGTCCGGTCCGTTCGCAATAATTAAGCGAGTTGAGCAAGCTGAGGTGGTCCGTGGTACAGGCAGGTAGATCGGAAGCGGTGTTGAAACGTGGATGAGGCCCGCAAGTCTCCTTGTGCTGGCGTATTGAAGTTGCTTTGAAAACCCAAGGTAAGAAGATCAATGTCAAGCTTTGCCAGCATCTGCAGGACTTCATCCTGCAGCGTCCTGTCCCCGAATGAGCTATGCTGTTAGAGAGTACTCGATATTCATGGGGTATAGCCGAGTCTCCAAGTACTCTACATCGCCACCTACATCGCGGCACTTTGCGCGATTGGAGCCGTTTTGCCAGACGTGGCCACGCCACAAAGACATTGGTTTTCCACGTGTGGACGTGGAGATATAGAGCAAGAAATCATGTGATTTTGTGAAAGTGAAAGGGGCCCTTGAAACACTAGCCCGACAGGCTAATATAGCTCGCGATCGTACACGTAGTTGAGTCAAGCGCGGTATTGCTTCGAGCTGGGCAGAGCAAAGTCTTACAGGAGAATGAATGTGTGCCGTGACGATGAGGGATGCTTGTGGGCGGCCTTGGCAGATCTGCGTAAGTAGTAAGTACTCTGACCATCTCTGTCATGCGCCATGTTGACGAAGGGAGGAGGGGCATCAACGTACCTCTGTGTTGCAGACGGTGATGGTCGGGATACTCCGTAGGGGGTAGGGGAGAAGGAACTGCTCATACGTAGCACTGGTCACGAATTAGCCAGTCGACCAATCACAACGAAGTGATGTTAGAGGTACTTGTATTCAAGTGCTAGTATCACTATAATAGAAGTACCCACAGTTTCCGGAGGCACAAAGGACCTGCATTGTGATCTAGGTACGTATGTATTCCGTATGGGTAACTATCTTGCGAGAACTACCACATGCATACATACATGTGCAAGACGGCAACTCGCCGGTTACTGCTAGGCGGAAGCATACCGAGCAGTAGAATGCACAACAACAAGTCCGTCCCTTTCTTCGCCATGTATACTTTCCTTACCGTAAGCGCTGATATATCTTCTGACTCGGTTGAACTGACCTCGCGGAATACGAACACCTCGCCATCTCGGTTCCCCGTCCTGGGTCCATTGGACATGCATATTATTCCGTAGTGTCCATGTATCCGCACTATCGGAGAACTATATCCACGATATGCAACGTGAGCACCCAGGACACTGCCACCAATGAATCAGGCCAAGGAAAGACATGGCACTTGTCAATTGGGAGTGCAATTGGTCTGCGAATGACGAATTCACCCTCAACACGGCCCAGAGCCTAACAAGACAGTCCCGTTCCCAAGACATCCGGCTCTCAGGTGGTCTAGCGTGCCGGGGATCAAACTCCCGGTCCGTCACCCCTGGCTATCTCGGCGTCTCGACCCTGTCCAGCACCAAACAGGGTGAGGGAAGTTGCAGGTAGGGAGTTATTCTCAACCTGGAACGGCCCCAAGCAAGCCCGAGGGTTGGCGTGCTTGGTAATGGATTACTCTCATCCACTATGTAACCCGATTGAGATCTGTGTATGTATGCCAGTCTCAGTCCTAGTTCCAGATCGACCAAACTAGTTCATCAGCCGCCGTCTTGATGATCTTCTCAAGGATTCTGTGATGTGCCGCCGCCGTGTCCCGGACCGGGTTCCCTGTCAACCCCAGCCTCCCGCGGACTTATTCTGTCTCGTCTTATCTTGCCCTGCCTTGCCGTGAACATCGAAGCGAAAGAGCGCATGTCTTTCCTGTGCTCTCCCACATCGCATTCGTCACATTCGCTAACTATGATCGAATGAGCCGGAGTCGTCCTCTTTTGTTCTTGGGCAGGTTCGAGCTTGCCTTGTCGTCCTCGCCTGTACAAGGCTCGACGTCTAGCTGCAAAGAGCTTCGGCCCCTCTATGGATGCGAATGAAGTTGCGCCTGCGGGCGGTAATGTCGACCGTGGACTACGAGCCTTGAGTTTGTTTTGGGTTACAGCTGGCATTAGTATTGTCGTCGTTGCTTTGCGTTTTCTTGGACGACGCCTGAGAGAGCGCACAGGACTTGATGATTGGTCTATGCTTTTAACGTTGGCAAGTGCTCCTTCTCTCTCAATTTTCATGTTTATTTTATTTTTATTTTTATTTTATTTTTATGTCATTTTGTCTGTCCGGCACATCAGCCAAGCTGACCGACAACTAACATTTTTCCCTCCAGATTCTTTACGTCCTTTACGTAGCCATTTTTACAAAGCTTACAACGATTGGCGGCCTGCGCCATCTGTACTACCTAAGTCCAAGCGAGCGGATTCGTGCCTTGAAATGGAGCTGGATATGCCAGCCCTTTGTCGTTCTCGGCTTCGCAACCGGCAAACTCTCCATCGCCATTCTCCTCTGGCGAGTCGTCGGATCGACCACGTTTTGGCGCAAATGGTTCCTGTGCTTCACCGTCGTATCAGCCCTTGTCTTTAGCATCGTTAACATCGTCCTAATTTTCGCTCAATGCTCGCCGCCCGAGGCTATGTGGAACCAAGCCCTTATTGCTGAAGGCAAGGCAAGATGCTGGCCCCCGGCATTTCACACCGACTTTGCCATCTTTCTCTCTTGTTAGTCCAACTCCGTGCATGGCCAATGGCTGCTGGCATGACTTGCAAATACTGACTTGACCTTGACTTAGCCTGGAATATCTTGACCGACCTCATCCTCGCTGCTCTCCCGGCCACTTTCCTCTACAACCTGAATCTTACTTTGTTGAAGAAGCTAGGACTATGTCTTCTGCTTGGACTTAGCGCTGCTGCAGCTATTTTTGCGGCGGTGAAGACTAAGTACCTGTCTTCCTTAAATGAGCGTGCAGATATCACGTGTATGTACTTGCGGTCGTCAGCCCGGCGATGTATTTTTTTTTTTTTTTTTTTTTTTTGCTGACTTGTCAAACCCAGGGCAGGCGTATGACCTCTACGTCTGGTCGGGAATGGAACTCTTTGTCGTCATCGTCTGTGGCAGCGTGCCTCCCATCAAACCCGTTTACGACCACTTGTTCGGTAGACCGCAAACTAGCACCGCCAATGTCACCGGCTACGGGAGTCACGGCTCAGACCTTTACTATCATACTAGTGGCTCTAACTCAAGACGCACGCCGACGTACAAGCCTCCGAACGCAGAAGAAATCGAGTTGTCCTCGTCGCCTGTCCGAAGCGACACCAAATCGACGCATGCCACCACACATTCATTATATCCGCGACAAGAACATCTATGCAGTTCTCGTTGACGACAACATGCCTGTCGCAATATCTTGTAATTTCTCCCCTAATATTTTCTTGGAAAACAGTTAGTTCTCGAGTCTTTTAACTCAAGCCACATCATGTACATATGTATGGATATACCCAGCGCTGGTTTATTTGGTTCAAGGAGAAGCAGATCGAGGTTATATCCCGTTGTTGGTCTATCTCTGCGTCTCGCATTTCGCACTTTAGTTAATCATTCCTACATCAGCCTGAGGGCTTGACCGCATTGTCCTATCGTCAATGGTAGTTTTCTACGAAGGAAACAAAGAAAAGTGCTAGTCACTATGAGCTCTTATTGTTGTCTGCCCTTTGCGTTTTCTTGACTATAGCAACAGTAGGAGCCTGGTTTCATTGCCCAATCATGAAGTAGCATAATGATCTCCATCGTAAAGTACCAAAAAGCCCATCACAAACAATGCTGTACTTGTGGATGATTTCAAATATGTAGACAAACCTCCTGCTTCTGGTCCTGCCAAGGTAGCGCGTATTAATGGGCATCCAAGTGTAGGTCACAGAAGCTGAAGCCACGCTGACATGCGCAGAAGGGGAAGCAACAAAGATGCACGATTAAGCTCAGAAAGTAGCCTCGCGAGACAAACTCCCAAGCTAGCATCGGCGCGGAGTCCTCTGCAGCGTGGAAAGATCTACACTGGCGTGCAGTCGTAGCAGGTCTTGACACATGAATATTCATAGTATTGGCCCGTAGATCCTGATTGTCGAAAGTGTCAGCAGCTTTGCACGGGTGGTAATTGCGTAACTACTGGCTTCGCTCTGAACGTGCGGAACGAGTTGTGATTGCGCTTGAATCCGGCAAATTCCCGGGATTGTAACAATCTAGTAACTATGACGTCAGATATTACTGCCGTCAGTTGAGCACTTTGTTCTGACCACATCTGTTCATGCAAATATTCGAGATTCATCAATGGCATGCACCCATTTACTGCTGCCTTATTCCAATTAATATACCCTACGTCAAACTTAGACATTCATAGCGCAATCTTCACAAATACTTATTTGCAGCCAGCCACTCCCTCAGGGCATCAGAATCACGCTTCTTGTACGCAGCCCGTCCGCGAATCTTGTCCTTGACCGTCTCCAGCGTTCGGTCAAAGCTCTTGGTGTCCTTGTCCCTGAAGAATTGCTCAATGTCGTCCAGCGCGGCATGATCGGTGAATCCACCCAGACTGACGCGCACAAAACGATCAACCACGATGGGGTTGCCAAGCTTGGCGACGCACGTGTCCCAGTTGTTCTTCATAAAAGCCCACTGCACCTGACGGCCGACTGGGTTGCAGGCCAGACCTGTGCCCAGAACGTGCATATCAGCGGCATTGACGGCGTTGTTAGGCGGTGACGAGTTGAAGTTGAAGGCGACAATGTCCTTTAGGATTTGCTCATTCTCTGCGACTGAAATAGCACTGAGACAGATCAGCTTGCCGTCAATCGAGTTGGTCGTAAACCACTCCTTCTTTAGAATATCGAAGGCGCGACCAGTGTCCTTCTTGACGGCGGCACGCCAGATTGGAAGACGCAAGGAGGAAGGGAGCGGATTCGCCTCGGCGTTGTCATTCCAGGCATCGAAGCGTTTCAATGCTTCCTCGGTAATCCTGTGCGCATAAAGTCAGATAAGCGAGCCCACTCTTCAATCTTGCGAGAAACAAATGTCAAAATAAAAATCATCAGTTAAAAAAGTATAACTTACCCAGGATGACCAGAGGATACCGCGGTCCCAATAATTCGCTTGCGCAGCATCGTGTCCAAATAGCCTTCTTTAGCAGTAGACTCCCAGCCAACTTGCTTAACCTTGTCAGCAATCAGCTTCAACGCAAAGTTCTCCAGGCCCTTCTTGATCTCCTTGTCCTCAGCAAAGACTGACTTGACGGAGGCAATAGAGTCGAGAACCTGGGCCCACACCAGAGGGTGCGTCTCCTTGCCGAAACCTTGCAAGAAAGACAGCAGAGCAGAAGTCGTGCTGTTTCCAGCAAAAGCCAAATCGGCAGTCGAGCCGACAGTAGCAATCTTATCTTCGGTGCTCAGCCTGTCGAGCTGGGTAGCCAGCTTGGCTAGACGGGCAGGAGGATAGTTGACACGGTAGAAACCAGTGGCGCCGCTGTTGAGCTTGTAGAAGTCGTCGTCAATATCGCGGATAGTCTCTTCCTTCTGTTCAAGTGACAAAGCAGATATTCCAGTTTCGCCCTTCTTGCCCTCGAGACCTAGAGGTACCCACCACGTGGTAGTGTCATCTTCAGGCTTGACGTCGCCAGTTGACAGGAACCGAGACTGCTTGATTGAGATTTGGCCAGGCTCCTCGGCGACAGTGACGACAGGGTGACCGGTCTTGGAAATCCATGGACCCATGAGAGTGTTGACGTCTTTGCCAGAGGCCTCGCTGAGGGCATCCCATAGTGCCTTGGTCTTGGCATTGCCATAAACGTGTGCCTTCAGGTAGTTCGAGACACCCTTGAGGAAGGTCTCGACGCCGAGGTGGTTGGCAAGCATTCGAATTGCGGAGCAGCCCTTTAGGTAGCTGATGGAGTCGAAAATCTGATTGACATCGAGAGCGTCGCGGACAGGGACATGGATAGGGTGGCTGGCACGGATGCCGTCGAGGCGGAAAGCAGCCTCCATGCCCTCATTGACGAACTGAGCCCAGACCTGCCAGTCGGGGTGAAGGTGGTCGACGGCGTACCAGCCGACCCATGTAGCAAAGCCCTCATTCAGCCAAAGCTCATCCCACCAGTCCATTGTCACGAGGTTTCCGAACCATTGGTGAGCAAGCTCGTGGGCAACAACATAAGCAATGGCATTCCTGAATTTCGCATCCGAGGTTTTCTCGTCGAAAAGCACTTGTGTAGTTCTGTAGGTGACAAGGCCCCAATTTTCCATGGCACCATGGGTAAACTCGTGGACGGCGAGCAGGTCGGACTTAGGAAGCGGGTAATCAATGTCAAAAATCTCGGAAAAGAAATCAATAACCTTGGGAGCATGTTCGAGAGCCCATCGACCCTGCTCTTTGAGTCCGCGGGTAGTGTAGACGCGAACAGGGATCTGCTTTCCGTTGTAGCGGCGATCGGTCAGCTGCTCGACGTATTCAAAGTCACCGACGGCCCATGCCAGGAGGTAGGTGCTCATGATGGGAGAAGTCTCGAACGAAACGAGCTGCCAGCCTTCTTTGGTAGGCTTGATGTCCTTCACAGGCATGTTGCTGAGCGCAACCTGGTCGACAGGAATTTCAATCTCAAAATCAAAGGTGGCCTTCAAGTTGGGTTCATCGAAGCAGGGGAATGCTCGGCGGGCATCGCAGGACTCGAATTGAGTGCTGAACATGTAGTGCCACTCATCATCATGGGGAACCGACTTGGCTGGAGTGACGGCTGGCTTGTACTTTGAGCGGTAGAAGCCGGCCATCTCATTGTTGATGATGCCCTCAAAGTCGATGACTACGGAGGTCTTTTTACTGACCGGAAGCTCCTGGTCAAAGGTGATGGTAGCTCTTTGAGCACGCTCATCGTAGCTAAATTTGGTAGATTCGATGGCCTGGGTCGTCTTGGTGTGGTCGACAACAACCTTGGCATGCTTGAGTTTAAGCTCGAGAGTGTTGATGACGATCTGGTGAGTGGGTTTAACAATTTCGGAGTCAATACTTGTCGAGTTCAAAAGTCAGCTTTGTAAACAATAGGAGAGAAGAGTAGCTGATGGTTGGAGCCATGTTCACATACGTCACAGTACCTTGGTAGGTCCAGTTCTGGAACCCGAGGTCTTTCAGAGAAACATTGTAATGGCGAGGCCTGACGTTGTCAGGCAGGATCTCGCGGTCAGCCATCTTGCGAGGATTTCTTGCTCTCGCTTGCGCCGAGCAGAATCGAGACGAGATCCAGGGAACGAAGCTGGAGCGGGGAAGAAAAATATCAAAGAGAGCGAGTTAGTTCAGAAGCTTTGACATCCACAACGGCAATAGATAATTAAAGTGGTGTGCGTGGCGTGAAGGTGAGTGACGAGAGCCTTAGGCTCAGGAGAAGCTTGAGTCGATCAAGTCAAGTTATGGCTGCGTAATGCTACCTATGAGTCAATTGCTAATACACAGAGCCATGAGAGACTCGATGAAAAGCTCTGCCAATCTGCGTCCAAGTATCTGCATGTCGCAACTGCCCAACGTCCAGTTATTGTAACAGCTGCGGTGGGACGAGGGACCTTTGAGAGCGGGGTTGCGGGGTCAGCTGGGATCAGACACCACCAGTTGAGCACCTGGTGAGCCAATAGGACTGCGCAAGGGAGCTGCAGAAGTGGAGGAGGCAGTGCGGCCACACCAGGAGCAGCCGAATTCCGATTTGGATGGGAGGAGAAAAAGGAATGTTTCGTATGTTGACGGGAACGACAGCAGGCAACAGCTCTAAACGCACCTTGCAGAGGTCTTTCGAGATAAAAGAGGCCGGCATGCAGGTCTCGACAAACCCCATGGCGGCGTCCAGGAAGGCTCTAGCCTCGCCGGCCTAGTCACGGATCCAAAAGTCGCGTGCTGGGATACTCGTCTCACGTTGACTTCGTCCGCCGACTTCAACCCCCAAGAGCCATTCCAAGCCGTCATGTTCTTGCTCTTGTTCGCCTTGCTTCGGGTCAAAAGCGCCGTGTGTCTCCACACAGCGTCTCGTCCATGTCCGCCCAGTTGTTGAAGCAGGCATGTCATGTTTTGCGAATGTTGCTGCGCGGAATACCGTATGCAAAGGGTCCTCGAAAGTTCGGAGTGGGCTATTGCCCTTGATTTTGATGCCTCGGGTTACCGTACCCGATTTGACTGACGTTGGGAGGCGAAAATTGAAAAAAAGATGTCTCGGTAGTTACCCGTCACATAGACATGTCTGAGCGCACGAGAAGCACATAGGAATAGAACTTTTGTCCGCGAGGCTGTCGGCCGAGTCGCAACGAGGACCATGCAAGACCGCGGAAGCTAATAAGAGGCGCAAGTAGAGAATGAGATAGAACTACAAGTTCAATTTACAGTGCGCGGCGCAGCAATGCTCGTTTGCGCCAGGACAAAGTCAGCGAAGGCGATGATGGCAGAAATTTCCGCGCTGTCTCGAATGCTCCCAAGGTTGAAGGTGTGCGAATTGTTCTGTGTACTGTATTTTGCACTGTGCTTTCCGCGCCCAGCACCGCATCTCTCGAAAGGTTTGACGTTAGTTCGAGCTGGCAGAAGCAAGTCAAGATATAGCCTGCGGTTCAGATTGAGGATTCAGAATGCTTTCAACAGAGGACGTAATGTGACCATCCCGTGAGAGCCCAGTTTATGGTCATTTCTCGTGCCAATCCCCATGACACACCAGGCACCTTCAGACAATAGGGGTCCCTATTGCCCGTTTCACCAGGGGAAAAAAAAGACGTCATCACGCGAGAAATGCAATTCATTGGTGTGCAGATATTCATTCAAGGTTAAAAATAATCAATAAGTCCAGAAACAAACCATCTCATAGCAAGCGTCAAAATCCTCAAAACATCCTCCAACCCGTACCCACAAAAGCAAACGCAAAACTACATCGCAAATTGCATCAAATGCAAAGGATCATTCATAGATATACCCACGTCCCAAGCTTAATCACTCCAAATGCAGCCAATCTCCAAACATTGCTATCCCAAGATCCCAAAGACAAGGGAAAAAAAGCAAACTCCCAAGAACGCCAATAACACGCCGATTATTGCCCAACCATGCGCATCACATTAATCATAATTGCAAAAGAAAGGGGAAAGGAAGAAGAACCGGAGTTCGAAGCCTTCTCATATACCTCCCAGATCCATTCATTAAAACATGACGCAGAAAGTCACGCTGCTCGCTCCTGCTGCACATTTGTGCTCACTGCGTCCCACCATACTCCATGCGCGGCTCTGTCCACAGCGCCGACCCGTTCTAATAGCTCGGCTATTTCCCTGACCTTCTCTATGAACTCGCTTAAGCCTAAGCTGGCTAGCTTCTCGCCCGCTGTGTTCGCTGCCTTGAATTTCTCGCTTGCCGACCCAGGGGTCAGTCTTGCGAGAAGGTTACCTCGTAGTCTTGTGAGTAGCAGGCGGAGGACCGGCTCTCTTGGTTCCGTGGGACCATCTTGGGAGCTCATTTCTTGACTTGCCTTGAGGACCTTGGTCACTAGCGCTCGAAGATGGTTCTTTGTCACGCCTGGCATAGAGCGTCCTGCTTCGAGGGCCGCCATGGTTCCTTGAAGGGTAGCCTCCAACGAGGAATGGTTGGCTTCAAGAACAGTCATGATGCGCGTGGCTTCAGTCTTCCACGGCGAGCGGACATCCCGTTTGAGGAGGTTCTTGCACTGGAGGAGTACAGCCCCGGCGGTGACGATATGCCGCATCATTGTAGAGACCTCGTTGATGCGCCGGTGGTCGAGGCGGAGCATTTCGGGAATCTGATCAACTTTGATTGGTGTAGGCTGCGTGAAGACATCGACGAGCATTTGAGCGTAGAATCTCGCGGCAGTGGGCTGAGACTTTGGGTGGTTGATGTTTTCGGGATCGCGTTTCTGTACTTCACTTGTTACTTTGGTTACAGCTGAGCGCCAGGCGTTTTCCGCAACGGTCAGGCTCAGTCCTCCCTCAACAATGTCAGCATTGAATCGTTTGGCTTCGTATTGAGCGGCTGACTCGATAAGTTGCGGCCCAGCTATGTGGAGCAGATAGTTGATGTAGTCGCAGAGCATGACATCGATGAAGCTGTTGAGCGCCTCAACTCGGTCAATGAGGTCGCCATCGGCGAGTTTGCTCTGCACGAGGTCTTTAACTTGATCATCCCGGAAGGGCGCACACAACTTGGGAAGCAGTGAGCCCATGGCCGCGAAGAACTTTCCGTAGGAAAAGTTGCCAACCGTGAACTGTCTTTCAGCAACCTCTGGGTCGAGTATCTCGCCGATGAGGTTGTACATAGAGTTTCCAGGTTTCAAAAGTCGTTGCAGCTTGTCCCTGATATTCCCGGCCATAAGGATAAAATACCTGAATTGAGCTTGCGTGTCGTTTTCTGCCACGGCCACCCGCATCTGCATATACAACGGCTTCGTTAGAGCGGACTGCTGCTCAACGTACTCTTGTGGTGCGATTTGATACTCCTTGTTGATGGCCAGCTCGTGTACCACGACTCGGTTGTCAGGGAGCAATCCGTTCAATCCGGTCTTCACGACCACTGGTTGGCTTTCGTCACGCCCCAGAGGTGTTGCTGGCGGCGTAAGCAGTGGTTGGGGCTCGGTCGACACGAGGCTTGTAGCAGTCGCAGTTGCATCATCGCCAGCAGCACCTTCAGCCACACGTGGTTTAGTATCTCCTGTCTGTTTCTTGGACTTGCGAGACTTTCTCGCTTCGCTGACCGCTTTGAATATAAGCTTCTTGCCCTTCTCGGCGCCAACCAACTTCTTGATTCGCACAATCAACATGAGCTGACTGTCTTGGATACTCTGGCGGTATAATGATGCCGCAGCATCATCGGTCGTGTTCTTGACTGTCTGGAATATGGCATCCAGTTCAACAAACTGCATCAGCATCACCTCAACGAGAGCATTGGAGTCCCGAGACTTCCACGCAATGAATGCATTGTAGAAAACGGCATATGATTCCGGAAGTATATTCTTGAGTGCCGGCGGCATCGTATATCGATTCGAAGCGGTGAGTCGGACAAGAATATTTTCAAAATTGACAAGTAGGTCTTTTGCCTTGCCAACGAGATCTTGCAGTTGTGGGTTTGTCAGATCCGTACTAGGTAACCGATGGGTGGCCAGGGCATCATCCAGCTCTTCGTCTGCCCCATTTTCATTCTTGTTGCTCAACACCTGGTTCGGATGACCAAGGATGAGAAAGGCGCTCAAGAAAGTACGCACGGCAGCCATTTCGTCTACCGAGCCAGGTTCTCCTTCTTGTAGACCACATATACGGAGTAGCCGCGCTGTAATAACAAGAACCTTTTCTTGCGCCAGAAGCTCCACCACGGTATCAAACGACGTATCTCTGATACCATCGACAGACAGACCAAGACCACTAAACTGGTGAATAATGCGCCTTCTGGAACATCCCCGCCACCAACCCTGAATACGTGCCACAGCAGCATCTTCGGACATGCCGGGTTTCGCGTCCTCTTTGGTCTGCAATGCGCTGTCGTTCGCCTTTCTTGCAATGATACTCTGGCCACGCGTCCGTTTCGTGGCATTTTTGGTCCGCAGTTCTTCCCTCCTTCGCTCCGCCTCAGCCATGCGCTCTTCGATTTGGGCACGCATCTTGGCAATCTCCTGCTCTCTCCTCTCCTTGGTAAGCTCTGCGACTTGCTTGGCCTTTCTAACTTCCTCTGCACATGTGGCTACGATCTCCGCCAGATTGCGCTCCCGAGCCTGCTGTGCGGCCAAAGCGCGCTCTTCTGAAGCAGTTGGCCCGCGAGGAGTAGCCTTAGCCAGCGCAGCGCGGAGTCGTACCTTTTCGGCGTGAGCCGCTCTGTCGGCAAGACGAGCTCGCCGGTCCTCGAGGAACGAAGCCCTCCGAAGGTGTTGTGCGACATATTTGCTTTGCTTGGCGTCGTCGTGGCCAGCAGCGTGTTGAATCGAAGAACAGCGCGAGTGCACGGAAGAAATGGAGTTCCGTCGTGATGAGGCGGCTGAGTCGCGGCGACGGGCCTGCGACGGTCGATAGAAACGAGCTGCGACTCGTGGAGGCGGCGTATAGATTCGGTTGTCTTGCTCCAGGGAGTCATCCTCGGATGGTGGCATGGCGAGATCTACATCCATGGCAGTGCCCTCGTCGGAAGCCAAGCCGTTGGACTCTTCGAGGTTGCGCGAAGGATCCGCGAGATCGGCAATAGGTCGACGCATCATGATCCGGTCGAGCTGACAATCGGAGCGCCAGCGGTTGTGCACAGCGGTTGTGCACAGCGGTGGAGATGGGTTGGAGATTGGTTGGAGGAAAGGGAAACCGTTGTGCGGGCATTCGCAGAAGACTGAACGAGTGTTGGGTTGTGGTGGCGCGAGCGTTTGCGGCCCCAGCCGCAACGACGAGTCAGTTAAGCGTTGTGAGTGTGTGTGTGTGTGTGTGTGTGTGTGTGTGTGTGTGTGAAATGGTGAATTGTAGAGAGCAATAAGCAGGGCTATCGCTGCTCGAGGCGGATGTTTTGAGGGTGTGACAACGTTTAGATTGCTGGTGAATGATCTTGCTCGATTCTGAAGAAGACGGTCGAAGTCGTCTTCATTAACCCACCAAGACGTCACGATGCGTATCGCACCTCACAAAGTGGAGTTGAGACACAGAGTCGGAAGAACACAGGAGAATAGTTAGTTCTGGGACAGATGGAGAGTGCACGCGGAATTAAAAAGTGACATGCGAAACTTCTAGTATGGAACAACGCGCAGAGAGTCACAAGCGGTCATAGAGTACAGAGCATTAGACATAGTGTCATTGTTGTAGCATTTGAGGGGACATGCAATATGCATATAGCATCGATAATATATTATGCTAACTACATGTAGTTACTACCAGCAATGGAGACATCACACGTTTGGGTTGCTATCAATTCTTCTCAGAATTTTCTCATCATTTTTAACATGGGAGCACTCTATTCAAGTATTTCTTCATTTTGTTGTCACTCTATACTATAGGCCAAGTGATTTCATAAAGTCAATTCATCATTGTTTGCTATCATAATTTGCTGCACATAAAATGAGTTGATCCTCCGAGTTGGTCCTCCGTCTGTCTCACCTACCTACCTACTAGGTAGGTAGATATCACGGAGTAGGGCCAGAGACCCACCAGCCACCGGCCTCTCCGTGCTTCCTCTGTGGCCACCCGACCACCTGCAGCGCAGGTCGACCATCACGAAACCACCCTCGCAGGCATCGTCATTAAACAGGCCGTTCTTGCGCGCCATTGCTTTTGAAGATGCCGGTGAGTCTATATACTCGAAATATCTGCCCTTTTTCATAGCTCAACCTCAGCACCTCTGCTCGTCCAACGACCCCGCACTTTTAGCATCACCTGCCCGCCCTAATGCTACCAAACCAGCTAACTACGAACCCTTCAGGCCTACAATTCCATCTTCAACAACGACCCTAATCCTCCCCGCCTTATCGGCAACTTTCCGATTCTCCCTCTACGCACCAAGACCCGCGGTCCAGCGTACACTCTCCCATTCCCGAATCCTCCTCTCCCCGCCAACGAGTCTCCCGACCCAGACAGCGAGAGCTACGATATCCTCGACGAAGTTATCTCGTTGTTTCGCGCCAACACCTTCTTTCGCAATTTCGAGATCCAGGGCCCTGCAGACCGCTTATTGGTCTATGGTATCTGGTTTATCAGTGACTGCCTGCAGAAGATCAAGCCGCATGCTACCATGCGAGATGCGCAAAAGGATGTCATGAATCTAGCCCTTGACTTGAACTTTGCCATTCCTGGAGACCCAGGGTTTCCTCTAAATCAGGTACGCCCGTTGGAAAATGAACAAAGAGAGTCCTCCTTAATCTCCACGGGCCGAAGCTGCCCGTCTCTGGGAGGGACATCGGCGCAGGCGCATGCTGGATATATTAGTAGCAGCTTCGTAAAGCTAATTTATCTTAGATGTACGAGGCTCCTCGGGATAGGCAAGACGCTGAACAACTGCGCCAGTATATGGCCCAGGTTCGACAGGAGCTGGCGTCGAGACTGCTGGCACGCGTGTACGCTGATGATGAATCGAAACCGAGCAAATGGTGGTTGAGCTTCACCAAGAGAAAATTCATGGGCAAGGCGCTATAAGGCTACATAGCTGACAAGGGAATACGGAGCATATTATCCAAGAGAGACCCATTAATGTTTTAGCCGCGCCTTGTGACAAACGTTGAGTCACCACACAAGCACTTTCAATAACGATTAAGATAATACTGCTTTTGTCTTTGTCTTCTCGACCTGGGTATAACTTACAGCTCTATAATGCAATGCTGTCCTCAAAGACCCCTCGGCAAACCACATCACTTTTTAACACCAGAGGCGTACTCACCTTGCCTTCTTCTGAAATTTGCCTCGTGCTGAAATTTTCCCCTCAGCAGGAATTGTCTTCCAACCTGTAAATAAGAACCCATCAGCACCGCCCCGTCCCGTCATGTACGGATGCGTTCTGCCAGGAAGGACTTGCCATCTTCTCGCCCTGCTGCTCTGGACAGCCGCTCCTAAAACCAAAGTAGGGTTGATAGGAAACTCCTTGCTGCCCAGCCAATGTTCCATTTCTGCCTGTGTCTTGCCCTCCACCTCTGCAGGTGGAGATGACACCCAGGCTGTGCGACGAGCTATGCTAAAAAAATCGACGAGCTGCTCTAAAGGCTCAATAGTAGGAGAGTAGATGGTGATAGGGGAGCCGCCGGCTAGGAGAGGCAGCGTATGGCGCAGAATAGAGGCTGGATCTATAGTACTTGCTACAGCAAGGCCCGAGAATCCTCCTGCACGGGTCGCGTCTACAATTTCCTTCGTCCGTGCCCATCTGCGACGTTTGCGATGGTAATTGCCTCGGCGGTTGGCTTTCCAGGAATTAAGCACTTCAGGCGTGACTTCAGCGGGTTTCTCAGCGTAAGCGGCGTCGTCCCCGGGACTGACGAGTTGCAGCCATGAGATAGGTAGTAGGTGTGTGAAGAGCGGGTGGTGGGGATGTGGTGGGTTGGGGTCACTGGCGTCGTAGTCAAAATATCGCAGAACGGAAAGGTTCGGTTGTGAATTTGCATGAATGAGGGTTATAGTGTTGGTTAGAGCGTAGTGCTCGTCAAGGTCGTCTTTTAGCGGCCGTTTCCTGTTATGCCTCGGACCTCTTGGTGGTTGTTGTTGCTCCTGCATGCCGTTGGTTTGCGCGTGTTCTTGGCCGGCATCCGTCTCTTGATAATCCCTTTCTGACGCAACACACGCCTCTCCGATATCCTCTCGGTGCAATATACCCATTCTCTCCGCTATTGCTGCGACTAGTAGGCCTGCAGTGTCGTCCACGACCATCCACCTCCCTCCATGCGGCCGGCTCACTCCATGGACGGGAGATCCTCCAAAATGCACATCCGCCCAGCAGCCGAGCAGGCTCATCATCTCAGATCGCATCTCTAGCACCTTGCCTGCATCCCTATCCTCCAGCAACCATTGGCCTAGAAGCACTACATCTAACGGCAATACTGTAAACCGCCTTAAGAACTTTCTTTCCTTTAAAAGCTTGTATTTCGCCAGGGAATATGCTGTCTTCTGGTCAATGGCCGTATGCGACAGCATCAATTTCGCAATAAGCTCCTTGCCGGCTGATGCGCCCTTCTTCTTAAGCTCTTCAATCTCCTCTATTGTGAGTGTCTGTCGGGCTGAGTCGTCAATGATTTCTCGATTCGAGCGCGCGACCACTTTGCCAGTCTCATCAACGAGCGCAAGCTCCTCGCCATCTTCTACAACAACTGCTGTCTCGCCATCCGCAGATGATTCTTCATTGACGTTTGTTTCGGCGAGGATGTCTTTATTGAGCTCTTTGCCCGACACAATTCGCAATCGGGAGAACGATTCGCCTTCGCGCTTCTCTTTAACTTCGTATGTGAGATGGAATGGCCGCTCGATCAATAGGTTACTCGGAAATAAGCCGTATTTGCCCAAAGATACTGTCCTGCAGGAGCGTAAAGTGAAGAGGGAGATTGTAAGCCAGATCTGAATGTCATAGCTTGGAGCGGAGGGTTCAAGGGGAAGACCAACGTGTTTGGGACGATTTGCAGAACGCGCAACGTCTCATTTGGCAGGCGTAACGCTACCCAGCCATTAGGCTGCACCACGCTCCTAGACATGGTGAGTCTGTGTTGCAATTCGTGGAGTCAAAGGACAGCTTAACAGCCGTGGTTTCTTAGTAACGAAAAAAAAAATTACACCGAAACTTCTCACCTCGGTAAGCCCCTCAGTGGGCAGCCTAGCCCCACTTCTTCACCGAGCGGCGTGAATAGACCACGACCACGTAAGCGTAAGGAAAGTGACTTCATCGATTTGCAGCTCTACGAGACTGGTGAGGGAAAGAATGAAAAAAAATGAAAATGAGTTATTATAGGTCTGGTTCTTCGTGAAGCACATAAAGTGGGAATGGTGGGAGTCTGCGTTATAGTAGAGTACCTTTCTGAAATGTATGTCTCGAAATCACTCCATTTTGAACTGAGCATCTATAATCTTTTACATGCCGATAAGGCTTCTACACAGTGCCGATAGGATTACACACCAATGAAAAATGCCCTCTGTAAGGCCCTTCCCTTACAGTAATATTTGCATCACAATAGAAGTACTAGCAATTATCCAACTTACAAAGAGTTATCACAAGACTTACGTCTGTAGCAGCTCATTATAATTCAGTTACTTTAGTGTTACCTCCCGAATTCGACGGCCGTACAAGCAAAGATATTAGCAGCTTGCTTATATAATCTATACCTTGTTCTAGTAATGGAATTTGTGTCCTGATTGGTCTACAGCCCTATTAAGACTACTTCCATAATTCTGCCGTATACCCCCCGGAGCTGACAGTGCTCATCATGTGGGTCGAGAAAGTGGCTGGACCAAGCACCATCGAGGTCCACCTACCATACCGAGCATGGCTCGATCAAATTGTCGGCGATACCTTGTCTCGAAACCAGCCGGGTTCTAATTAGTACTACGGCAGAATGTCCCATTTCTTACATTCGCGTGCTTGTCCCATCAGGTGCAGACCGTTAGCTGAGCAGTATTCGCATCAGGTCAGTGTGAATCAGTGCCTTGTCCCGAGAACCTATTGCTGAAGTTGCTAGTCACTGCCTGATTGATTATATTCGCACTAATACACCGTGAGATTGATTCATGCTTATCACCACTTGCCAGATTAGGTTTTCGAAAAGAATGCCCCGCTTAGAAGTGCGGACACATGTGGGGATTTTTGGCGTCGGGAGTTTATCCGCCAGCCCTTCGAGTGGAGTGGGGTATTTGACTTTCCAATTAAATCTTACTTTTAACGTGCTCCACAATAAAAGTACTCCTGCTGTTGTAACTAACTAGTGCATCGATCAATTCGTGTTTATAAATAGACTAATCTATATCAAATTATGTAACTGTAGAAATAAGGCTTCTGGTGATGATATATATCATATAGTAACAGCGCGAGATTCAACTTACTATGTGAACGGTAGTAGGCACACACGCAAGGCACAATAATCAATGCCTTGCAGCTGTCATGGCCTAAACTCACTAGAAACTACATGTCTAAGGTACCTAGGTATATAGCTTAAAAAAAACTTAGAATTAGTTCTGCAACAAAAGTGGCTAAATGTTGACCCTTCCTGATTTGGCTAGATCGTAACACACGAGTTCCTGCTCCCCCATCCTTCCTTCCTTCCTTCCTTCCCATCCCCTCAAACAAGTCGTGAGGGGCCTGCAATCTAGATACGACTTTAAAGGATCACCTTGCCCCCGTCAATATTCTTAAACTCACTCCACTCCAACTCCCATCGTCATCAAGCTCACGTATTTTAATTTCCGCAGTAAACCTGTCGAGCTGTATGTAGCATCTAACACCAGGAGAATCTACGACAGCCTGCCACCTCGGTGCCGAATCCGCCGCCATGTTCTCCAAGAAGCTCTTTCAGCGGCGCTCGCTCAAGGCTGACGACAGTCGCCGCACGCGAGCCGCTGAATTGACACTGCGTCAATCTGTCTATCCCATTTTCTTGATTACCATCCTGTTCTTCCTTTGGGGTTTTAGCTACGGCCTCCTCGACACTCTTAACAAGCATTTCCAGAACACTCTTGGCATCAATGCTGCCCGGTCTGCAGGTCTGCAGGCCGCCTATTTCGGGTAGGTTTAACACGACGACCGGCGTACCGCGCAAAACTCCAAGTCTTTTTACGCTCCTCCTCTTGAGCACAAACCTTACTGACTCTCAAGCTTCGCAGAGCCTATCCGCTTGCCTCCATTGGCCATGCGGCGTGGATTCTACGGCACTTTGGCTACAGAGCCGCGTTCATGTGGGGATTGTTCTTGTATGCCCTCGGCGCACTTCTAGCCATTCCAGCACTCAAGGCTTCATCCTTCGGAGGATTTTGCGCCTGTATATTCATCATCGGCAATGGCCTCGGGTCCCTCGAGACGGCAGCGAACCCCTACATCACCAGTAAGTAGAACACGCGCAACCCTTTCGAAGTCTCCCCTTATTTTGACATGGTCGACCCATCACTCACGCATGTATGCAGTCTGTGGCCCCCCCCGATACTCGGAAATTCGAATCAACTTCTCCCAGGCCTTCAATGGCGTCGGGGCCGTGATTGCCCCCGTTCTGGGTTCATATGTCTTCTTCGACTTTAGCGACGAACGGGCTATGGCCAACGTCCAATGGGTCTACCTTTCGATTGCTGCATTTGTAATGCTCTTGGCTGTGATTTTCTTCTTCTCGGACATCCCAGAAATTACCGATGCCGGTAGGTGCCTTCCTTCAACAAGATGAGCCAGGGCACAAAGGGCGACGCAGCGAGCTAACAATCCACACGTAGACATGGAGTTCCAGGCCAAAGAAACACACGTCGGTGGCTCTGCGGACCAACCTTTTTGGAAGCAGTGGAAACTCTTTCATGCTGCTTTTGCCCAATTCTGCTACACTGGGGCACAAGTCGCTATTGCCAGTTTCTTCATCAACTACACGGCAAATACCCGATTCGGCACTTCCGACGCCGATGCTGCTAAATTTTTTGCTGGTGCCCAAGCCGCTTTTGCTGTTGGTCGATTCGCTGGTGTAGGCATCATGAAGTATGTCCGCCCACGATGGGTATTCCTCATGTTCATTTCCGGCGTCGTCATCTTCCTCATCCCAGCCATCACGGAGCGCGGCAACACTGGCATTTCGATGCTCTTCCTCGTGCTCTTCTTCGAATCTATCTGCTTCCCCACCATTGTGGCACTGGGCATGCGCGGCTTAGGTAGACACACCAAGCGAGGCAGCGGCTTCATTGTGGGCGGTGTTATCGGTGGTGCGTGCGCGCCGCCTGCTACAGGCGCCGCGGCGGATTACTTCAAGGACAAAGGCTATCAGTACAATTATGGTTTAGCCATGTTTGTTCCACTCCTTTTCATGGTTTTGGCTTGGGGCTACGCTGCATGCGTTAACTTTCTTCCTGCGTACAAGCACGTTGTGGATTCGCTGGGCGATGCGGATATCGGTATCGTGGAAGTGAGTGAGGATGAAGAGAACAATGATCCGTCCAGACGCAACTCGAGAAAGCCCCACGACTAGCACGATCCCGCACATATTAGAAAGGGCATGGTGCAGAATTCAACACTACAAGTCGTCGTATGGTTGTCAGGAATACTTACTTAGTAAAATTATTGCTCTGCAGTTTAATTTACCTAATATTTCAAATCGCGTTTCGAAGAACAACCATTGCAGTCAGTCGCCATTTCGCCAAAATTCAGTATAAACTTTGGAAAGTGAGTTTCCCTGGGCCATATTGAATGTGAACCTCGTCAGCCATTACCATTTACTTACGCAGGAGGCTTAGAACAATATCTCACCCAGACCGCACTCCGAACGAATGATCACCATGATTCGGGCCCCATTTGTTAACCCTTTTGGCATCTCCGTCTTCACTTACACGCCCTCGTATTTGTTAAGCTTTGCAGAGACGCAAAAATCTGGACGTACAAAGCTTTTATTACACGGGCACTCCAATGAGCAGGGCGGCACACGGCGCAATAGCCTTTTCATCATGGGATAGACTTCTACAAAGACTTCGCGCCTGAACTTTGTAGCACTGAGTGCGGAATCGAAAAGAAGCGCTGTCTTGCTCACGGATGGCCTTATATTATGGCGAGCCCATCTCCTTTTTTTTGTTCTTCACCTACACTCAACTATTTTCTCAAGCAAAACCCTTCAACCTCACTTAACTCACTTAACTCACTTAACCTCACTTCAAAA